>JAGDQP010012776.1:0-49441 GCA_022664845.1 Lepisma saccharinum
CGCCGCCATGTTTCACAGTTGGGCGGAGACACTGCAGATCATACGCTTCTTTGGGCGTTCTCCACACATAAACACGGCCCGTGGTTTGGAATAGGGTGAATGGTGACTCATCCGACCATACCACACGTTTCCAGTCGTCAACGGTCCAAGTTGCATGGTCGCGGCACCATTTGCGGCGTGCTAAAGCGTTCTGGTCCCTGATGAGAGGTTTGGCCCGTGCAACACGACCCCGTAAGTTCATGTCATGTAATTCGCGGCGGACTGTGATTGTCGAAACAGGTTGAGGGAGGTGCTGATTGAGTTCCTCCGTCACTTGCGCCGCAGTGGCATGACGGTTCCGCGTGACAATGCGCTTTAATAACCGGCGTGCCCTGTCACTGATGCTTTTCTTCCGCCCACTGTTCCGCTTCCTCGATGTGGTTTTCCCGTGTGTTGTGTAGGCCGTCATCACCTTCGACACTGTCCCTGGCGACACACCTAACACACTAGCCACTGCCGTCACACTCACTCCACATAACCGCGCACCAACAATTTGCCCTCTTTGAAACTCTGAGAAGTCTCCCATTTTACACTACCTCCGTCTGCTGCAGCCACTGCACACTCCTGTTCCACGACGCCTGACGTAGTATGGAGACCGACCTAACACACCACCACCAGCAGTCCGGCGCTGCGGTCGCCACGACACCACTGCCAACCCATACATCTGACGTGTTGCCAACTACAGGTGTTTCCATTATTCTGATAAGCATCTGTATATATATATATATATATATATATATATATATATATATATATACGAAACATTTTCGGAAAACACTGCTACTGTATTTGTTACCCAGTCTGATAAATCTTACACACAAGAAGGAAATTTAACTGTTATAACGTGCTATAATTTAATACTTACTTTCGTCACAACTACAACAACGTCTAAACCTAAATTCCTCGTCAATACACCATCGCCAAGTGGCAATGCATCGACGCATTCCTCGTCAAAATTTCTTGATGTTCGCCTAAGAGGTGAGCCTTGTTCTAATTCGTCACCAGGTTCCACGTAATCTTGCCACTTCCGAATATCTGAAAGGATTAAAATGTTTCTTCAGACAACATGAAAAAATAAATTTAGTATTAATAGCTGTGATAGCATATATTAAAACTTCCTACAAAGATACGTAATAAGTCAAAAAGCCTGAACTGTTTATTTACGTTCTGTTACAGAAGAAATTTGGTAAATAAATAAATATTTGAAGTGAAATACGGGTTTGAAGTTAAATATACAGATACTTGCAGTTGAAACTTGAAGCGGAGAGATGAAAGTAAGTTTCTTATGCGCGTTTCAGAATTTAAGGCCTTTATTTATTAAGACCTAATTTTATTTAAGGCCTTTAGGCACCTTAGGCTAGGCCGAATGGATGATGATGGGAGAATTAATGGAATGAAAAATGCGAGAAGAAACTGAAGAGCCCTGAGAAAACCCACGCATACGGTGCTTGTGAGACGTATCGGCTTAGCAAATTATAAACAAGTTGTATCCAAGGACTGTATTTGTGAGAAGTTAATGAATGAGGGAATGCATCACATAAAGCAAGAATCCAATTTAAGAAATTGACAATGCGCAATGCACATACAGAGAAATGCGATTTTCAATCAAACTATGCTCAAATATATTTCCTGGCTACAACATTGACTGTCATTTGCTAAACTTTCACGTCTTGTGTCATTATTTGTCGAGATATTGCATCATTTGTGACAACGCCGCGCCCATATGGGTGCTTCTAGTTCCCACTACGCAGTTTCGACGTTCTGTTTTTGTTTCGGTGTAATGTATCACAACCCGAAGTATGTCGTCATATTTAGGAACAAACTACATTTTCGCATATATTCGCTGTCATGATAAAAAAAATAACGATCTTACTACAGAGACGTAAAATCTCTTACAACGAACTTACATTTCTGTTTATAATTTTGTATCACATCAGCAGACAATTTTAATCTGTCAATATGGTCCTGTAGAATAGAAGCCCAACTCTGAAGTTGATCTTGGATCCCCCAAGGAGTTGTCATGGCGACTGTAAACATTACTAGCGTGTGAGGGAACGTTTCCTCCGATAAAGCAAACCTAAGAAGATGTGCATGTGAAGGATCTCCATCCAAAACCCACACACTTAACCGGGTATGATCTGAAATAAAGAAAAACATAGCTTGCATAAAACATGAGTGTATGTACAAAACACTGTTTATATATTTAAGTTTAAAGTCTAAGTTGCTCTTAAATCTTACATTCATAAAGATACGTTAACTAAATAGTTATATAGTATTATATGATTATAAATATTACACATTCTCACACAGAAGTAAGTTTCTCTGGTTTGTTCGTCTGTAGCTGGAAACCTGTCATCTTAAGCGTAGTATGCACAAGGATATTTGAATAAAAATTTCTGACAAGTTTATTATTTACGTGTGGTTCTCCAATTCTTCTGCGTTGTACAAATATGGAAACCAAACGTATCAGGGTTGCCACTCATTTGGCCAGAAAAAGTTTATGACTTCCAAGTTCTCCAGGTTACTATTCACAAATTTCTACGTCATTATGCAGGGTTAACCTAAAAGATATATAAACTTTCAAAATTTTACAGAAAGAAGAGTTTTAATAGCATGCTGAAATAGTTACGTAGTTTGAAGATTAAGTCCTGAAGTTTGCATGGCTAAATTATAAATTAAATCTGCCAATCACGCAGAAAGCCTTGTATACCTGGCTAGCGGCTATACTGCTCGACTTATGTCAAGGGCGCTCACGTAATGCTGGCGTCACGAAGACAAACAAAGCGGAGGTCGTAAACATGAAGACTTTCTCTATAAATTTATAAATAGTTTTAATTCGTATACTTCTTTTAGGCTAACACTGTATATAAAACTCAAAGAAAACCCAAAGGGAAGCATAAAACTAGGAACAGTAACATGAAAAAAGAAGGTTCATAGGAAATATACCAGAGGTTTTATAGAAAATACATTAAGCACGCCACGGATGTCTTGATAACTAACATCTTATATGCTAGAGTAAGTTATCACGGAATTTTAATCTAAAAAATCACTAAGTACTTTTGATAAAGGAAAAAACAAAGAATTTCTTCAAAATAATTCAACGTGTGCACAGCGTCTTTGCAAGTAGTTATCTACATATGGAACAAATATATTAATGACAAGTCACTAATAAAACCATTGAAGTGGCGTTTCAAATTTAACTAAATTTATTCTGGCATCGTTAGCTCAGGCTGTAGTGGCGTTTAAAATTAAACTTATGTTAGATATAAGACTACGGATAGGAAATGCGACAGACATTGTTATTGTCAATTTATCCAAATGATCACAATTCGACAACCTTATTGTGAATAATACATGTTTTCTCTCACGATAAAAGTTCTCATTCAACAACAGCTTAAAATGAATATTATTATGACTGCATCCAACGCAGTGACCTACTTTGTGATTAAAGGTTTACAGAACTATAGGTTGTCAGACGTGACGTCATTGACTCAACCAAGATACTAGAATCAGATGATAGACCAAAATTGCAAAACCTGAATCTGAGAACCTATAATTAGTTCTATAAACTTTTGTTCACAAAGCAGCTCACTCCGCTGAATGCAGCCTATGTCAAATTAGCTATTACAGCAATGACTATAATAAAATAAGACTAGAAAGAAGTGCGCTTGTATTACAACAGGAACCACTGTGATAACTATTCTACGGCACCGTAAGCAAAATTTTAAGATCTTGGACACTAAATAGAATTTCAGAATATCCACAAATTGCAAGTATTTATGTGTCTTAATGATTTGGGAATGTTTCAAATAAAAATATAAAAATCGCATAAGAGTACTTTCCAACACACTTACTTTGCGACAGTACTACAGTGGGTAACATTTAATACCATTCGCAAAAACACATTCTTCGGTATTACACATTATTTTTCTACAACCACTTCTATGAATGTGTGGTTATAGGCGGCCCTGAGACAAGAGACTTCATAGAACAACTCCGACTGTGGAGTTATTACAAATTTTACTTTTGTTGAATCTTACAGATTTATATAAACAAACAGCAATTTTTACTGTAACTCATAATTTATTATAGGAATTCGTACAAGGCGTTCAAGCTGTAGAATTGATATATTTTTAAAAACTACTACCATTATCAAACATTATCTACATCTGAGCTCAGACAAATATTTGAATAGTTATAACAACAGAAAGTTCCACGAAGTTTTAGAATCACTATAGATAAGCTGCCAATTAACACACAATGAGAGAAGAAAAATAAAACTTGTAGTTCTGGTGACAAATTTTCTGGTTTAATTAAGAGATATTTTAACTGTTCTTATTACTGTAGTGTTCGCAAACTTCTTGAACTATTTTTCCACTACGTCATAATGCACATAAAGGCAGTTAGTATGCCGATTCTCGGCGTGTTGCACGGGACATTCAGTCAGTTTTCGCTATAAATCCGTAAAAATGAACTACTACTTCTGATGTGTGGTATGCAAGATTCATGGGCATAGAATAAATACAACAATATTAATTGTATTTGTATCAAAGTTATTAAAAGTCTGTTCCACGGGACTCAGACGAATGGTCAAATTTACTCGTCACACATATTTGTAATATTTTCTGTTAATTCTGAGAATATTTTAAAGTGTTAACCTAATGTTAAAATTCTCCATACATTTTCCTCAAATAATATTATTTTACAATATGAGTTTGTTAATCCATTGCTTACTTTCTGAAAATTTTCAATAGGCATGTAGTGTGTTGCACGGGACACGCATTCTTTGACGATTCTTTCAATAATAATAATAAACTGAACCTTTATAAATAGTGATTTACTAGTTTAATGTAAGTATGAAAACTGCAATTTTAATTTTAAATTGTAAAAAATGTATTTGCAAGGAGTTTATTTGATTTGACTTGTTAATAAATATTTAATTTATTCTAACTATCTTCTGCAATAAAGTTCATACAAGTGCTCATGCATGTTTATTTTTATCTTCCATAAAATATAACGGTCATATTGTAATTTAATTATTTTTCTACTCCTGTGAAAATAGTGATGAATGGTCACGGTCAGATGATGAGTCTTTTCTTTTCTGAACTGCCGAATACCCATGAAAATCACGTAAAAAATATTGATGTTAAAGTTGAGAATGTGAAAAATGGAACAATTTTATTACCAGAATTTATAGGCATACTGAAAAATACAAGTTACAGACAGATATTTGTGTGTAGCTGAAAGTGAGGCTGAAGATGATGGAGAGTCATGTGCCTGAAGTGTATGGACAGTACAAGGAAGAAATTTATTCCAGATGAAAATGACAAGTCGTACATTGCATTTGGACAAAAGCTGAAGATTTCTGAAACCCCAAACTTAAAATCAAAAGGGGAACGCATATTTTATGAAATTTTCACAATCCATAGATATTTTTGAGAAAGCGTGAGGACTTACAACTTGTACTCGATTTAAATATTTTTTCTTTAATTTGTCAGAAAATTATCATTATTTCAGTAATTTAATCACTTTAGGCAAGCTTATGTCATTGTTAATACATTAGTAATTATCTATTATAAACAAACTAAAAATAAGTGGTTTTCATTCATATACACCAATTTTGTTTAATGTCCTGTGCAACACGTGTCACTTTAAATTTCTTATAAAATAAATGATCAAGAGAAAAATAGGAAATTTTAATTTTGCCTTCTGAGGTTGGTTTTAGCTTTGGCTTTGAAGTTTTCATAAATAATATTAACTTGTTTAGTTTTTAAACTAAAAACTTTGTGTGTTGCACGGGACAAGCGAACATGGGAGGAGTAATCTGAGAATTGCTTGATACCTACATAGAATTTTCTTTCCCTTTTCAAGGGTTCGACAAATCAATTTTTAAGTTATTTAAATAGATAAACTAGTTTGATCATTAAAATTATCACTTAAAAATGAAGCAAAACGTCCCACTTTTCTGTAATGGAAACTTGCTTCTGTTTGAAGCCTCATTTCAATTCATTATATATGTATATATATAAATGCCCAGTAAAATTTCAATACTTTTTTTTACATGAAAAACAATGTTTTGATTGATTTAACTCTGCTTAAAAAAATATCAAAACGGGACCACTTTCCAGAGAGTCGCCCAGTACGATTCCGGAAAACAAATACTGACGTTAATAATCTCAGGTATTTTGGTCTGCTCCATTTTTTCTTTTAAGCAGAAATCCGAAACCCCCGACTCTAGTTGCACGAGTCGCCACATCTTTCATGCACGTCTTACTGCATAAGAAATGCCTGCTGTAGCAAAATTAAGGTTTAAAACAATACGTTGAGAAGGAAGAATCCATACTTAATATTTCTCGACTTTTCTAGTTCTTCATGACATTTCCAGGTCAGTGGGAACCCTGAGCCCGTTATATATTTGGTGAAGCTAAGCTTTGAATCATACATCATACCTTGGTCTACTCGACACTTAACCCTAGTAAGACTTATTTTATCTATAACATATTTGAAATCACATCACGATTTACGCTATGTGTATGTGATGTACTTCCACCTGTCAATATTCAACGCAATACCAGTTTCCTTACATTATTTAACTATTTCACTTATCCCATTTTGAAGCTTGAGGCAGTCAACAAGATCAGCAATTTTCTAAATATTTTTAAATAATCAGTACATAGTATTAAATTTGAATTCTGCATATGCTATGGAAACTAATAAAAAGATGTCAGCGATTCAACCCTTGAAGTACTCCAGATACAATACATTAAATGTTGCTGCGATATGACTGTCGTATGAACTGCACTGTGTATGTTCATTTAAATACGATCCAAGAATGTATTCCAGTGCTTTTCTACCTATATTATGGGTGACCACTTTCCTGAGGACTTCATGATTTACGACGTCAAAGCTTCTGACCAAGTCCGTATATATTACATCCACCTGGTTCGAGTTATCTAGCACACCAGCAACATGTTACTTTAGCTGGGGTTGTAACTGCTAACCTTTTACTAATGAATCCATCTTGAAATTGACAAAACTAGCCGAACATGGCTGTACAGTTGCTTATTTATCACTTGCTCGAACACTAACCATAACACAAAGACCTGAAATTGGGTAGTAGTTACATACATCACTACCATGTTTGATCTTCAAAATTGGCGTAACAGCTGCAATTTCCCATCTATCTCGAAAGCACGAATTGACAACTGAAATGTTTGTATAATATATTAAAACACGTAAACGAAGCTTCAGCTCACACTTAGCTAATTGATTAATGCCTTTGCTTTCGGTGAAAGCAGACCTAGTTCGATTCCTGATGGAAGCTCACAGATTTTTGGTGCTGACCCAGCATCGTAAGAACAATTGAGGAGCTACTTAAACGAAGTAGTAGACTCCGGTCACGACACCAATAATAGTAGTCGAGCTAAGCAACTCAACCGAACGAATGTCTGGTAGGACAGCTACAATTCGGATACAGCGGAGATATTTTTTATAATAAATCACATCTATTCATGTTTCACATTGTTGCACTCTTAAGCCCAATAATAAAATTTTCAGCTAGTGTTTTAAGTATAGTAGAACGGTACAACAGTTATATTAACGTTTTATTGCGCATTGTAGACATCAATCAGTGACAAGCAACTCCCCAAATGAATAGCGGCCTGAACCTTACATGCCTAAAGGCCATAACATAATTTTAATTTCAATTCCAAATGAATAGCTATTAGCGATCAAACTTCAAATGGATAATACAGATTGAAGTACCACTGTCTTGGTATGGAATTAGTAACTAGAAAGGAATGGTTCTCTCAGCTAAGTTTCTGAAATGTTTAGTACTATACTTACCATCCCTATATTCATCTCGCACATCAATGTACGCATACTCTAGGCCTGATCCCTTTTTAGGGTCTTCAACTCCTTGTAGTTTCGCAATCAATGTCGTCTTCCCTGATTCATTATCACCTAAAAAAGAAAAGGACGATATATATAATTGTGGGCTAGTGAATTTCATGGAAAAGTGTTTCAAACGATCGGGTATGTTATCTTAACAAAACAGGTAAGTTTAACAAAAGAGATTAACAGTGGCTCAGCGATAACACCGAAACCATGTTAATGTAAGTTTATGTAACTAGCTCATTTTACATATACTTTGTAAGTACTACTATAAATATTACTAGATATTTACTAACCAAACGTACAATGGGTACTAAGGTCTTTTCTCAACTATTTGTGCTATATCTAAAAATGATGGAAATCAATGTAACTGAAGTTCAACTTAAAAATACTCTGAATCATGGTTAATACTAATTCAAAATTCTAAAGAATGTCCAGAAAAATTTGACAACTTTATTGCGCCAAGCAACCCTGGGAGAAGTGGAAAATCAGTTCTCCCACTTTTCACTATTTCCATGTAATTAACGATTGACATTCAGCACTTGCGCTTTAAATTTCAGAGTTACTGGGTGCAATGAAGTTGTCAAATTTTTCTAGACATTTTCGACATGGTTCTTTTTTGTTGAAAATGGCATAGTGAGGTAGACAGAGGTAAAACACAAGCTCCACCAAAAGTGTTGCTAGAGTCCATTCTAATATTGAAAAAAAACTACATTTTCGGAATACACCACTAATACTCCTATACAAAGCTTGTAAGCTTTCAGATTGGCCCGTTCGATAAGCAGCCATGCTGCTAGCCAGACTGCCTAGTAGCACCGAGAAATATTATAACCAGTTACATAAATGGGTTTTGTATGGAAATATGCAGTTTGTAAACATATTTTCTCCGGCTCTGGCAACATATTTTCCACTTCTGTCCGACAGATGGTTGATTATGTCTTTAAAATTTCCCAATACACAGTGGCTACATTTCGTACAAGAACTATATCTCGATCTGTTTTAGTTACGTTACTGTGAAAGTGGGGTTGCCTACCTTTTGGGACACCCGGTATGTCAGACCCATACACAGTCGACGATCACGCAATGGTCAAGTGACAAACCCACGCAGAAAAATTTGGTCCAGTGGTGAAACACTTGATTTGATAACCCAGAATGCATTTAATGGGTATATATTTGCCCATTCCTCTGGTATATATAGAGGCAACCTACGATTTTTCTGTCAAGTGAAATTCCCACACCAAATTTGGTTCAGATTGGTAAAACGGTGTGGCCCACCACGTATTTAATGCTTATTGCAAGAATGTTGGCAATGATGCCAAGATGTACATCAGTGAAAATTAGGCTACTTCAGAGACTTTTGGGCGCCAGAAAACGAACATAAAATAGAGAGACTTACACGAACAAAATTATTATATCGGCTGGTGTGTGTGTGTGGTTATTGGGGGGAGGAAGAAGTTTTTCTATTTGTAAAGCAACAATCACCCTTCTCCTCGATCAGCAAAACTGTTTAGTGATGTATAATAATATCAGTGATATATGTTTAGGACCTAACATATTTAGGATTTCAAAATTGCATTTTTTTTTATTATTATTATTTTTTTTTTTTTAACTAACAAATGGGGCTTGCGGGGGAGTGTAAATAGAACACTGCAGGGAACTTTGGTTTGATTAGGGAATTCTTTCAATACAGATGATGATGCCATAAACTATCAATTCGCATTTCAAAATGAACTGTTACATCTGTCTCCACTTGAAGTAACCTTCATTATCATAAAGCCTATCAGTATCAACATTCACTGGAAGGGCTTTGGTTATGATATCAAACCACACACTTAAAATTTAAATTGTTCTGCTTGCAGACAATCAAAAGATTTCGAAAGTGTTTTAAGGAACGACAATTTTGTGAAAACGTGTTTAACAGCAGCAAAGTAATGATTTCCAACATCTCAGAAACACTTGTTTTCCTTTTCAGAATGTTTTCTCCAACTTTGCTCTTATCCACCATGAACAAACTACTCGGAGCCAAGAGATTGCTTTCTTCAAAATCATACTCTGTAATGTCCTCTGAAACGTTTCTAGAATATCTCCTAGTAAAGTTCTGAGAAGACAATTTATTTCATCGTACAAGACGTGAACACATGACTAATCTTTCTGAAATGCTCCGGTAAATCTCGTAAAAAAAAAACTGCATTTGAGAGAATATTTCAGCTTTCATTGTTGGTTTTCTTAAGAGTTTAGCAATTTTCTAATAGTTTTCTTTGTAAATCATGAAGAAATATTAAGAAAAATTGAACGAAAGCAGGCCACTGTTCGAGTTCTGCTAGCTGCGTTCTCCATCGAAAGCCATCTATACAGAACGTGCTTCACAAAACGATGATCTGGTACTTTTAAATTGATTTGTACCTCTTCAAAAACTTCCCATCTCAAGGAAAATGTAAAAAAAAAATGTAAACAGCTTATCCTCATTAACGCTTCAAATTGAGACGCAAAATGACAATCAAAAACGCGACTTTTTGACAGAAAACAGGACTTTTAAGGGGCCTTCAAAATTGTAAGTTACTTTCTACGAGCAGTTGCAGCACTGTGTTGGTCCACGAGAATTACTAGGAGGCAACCTACATCCCTCCTTTGTCAGCTTCAGAATCATATCAAATTTGGTGGATTAGTTCACCAGTGTAGAGTTCATGACCCAGAATGTTTTGGTATTTACTGCAGGAAATCTGGCTTACCAACGTGTATATTGAGAGGAGACAGCTTACGGTATTCCGTTTGTTAACTGAAGGACCCATACCAAATTTGGTACACAATGATCAAACTATATGGATTTGTATATTATCCAGAGTTTACCACACCACACGCTGTGCCTCACATATAATGTTTATCATCACTACTTTATATCAAGTATGCAAAACAGACCAACGTAGTGCTATTTGAAGAAAATATACCACGTCAGTAGAACTGTTAAACTAATCACACACAGTTTTTGATAGATCTACTAGCTTGATAAAAAACTGACTTCCAGTCACATACTTTAATTTTCGATCTATCGTTTATCGAGTTTATTTACCACAGTATGATAAAAAAAAAAGCTTTGGTAAACTTTATTTTATATGGACCAGTATAGTAACTTTTCACTTCGGTCCGTCACGATTCGCCCATTTACAGCCAGTTAAAATCCTCAAACATCGGGATTCGAACCAGGAACTTTCGAGTCGTTGGCCTAACGCTTTAGACCGCACGCCACCCGGTCGGCACCACAACAGTATGAGGCTGATAGGGCTCTAAGTTGGAAGCACTGTATCTCGAAAACAAAAAAGATTTTCAATAAAATTCCGTATGAACTTTTCTTGTCGTTTTGGATTCAGGTTTTCCTTTGCCAAGTTTGTTCCCTAATTACTTTGTGTGTATACACAAAGTAAAATATATTGAGTGGATAGAAATAAGTAGTTACATTATTTAAAAACATAGACATTTGCGATATTTCGACAATTAACTTGCCGTGGAAGCCCAGAGGTAAAAGGAAGGACGATTGCAGGTACTGCAGTTGCCTTGTGTTTGTGATTTCTCTGAGCAATCATCTTTTCATATATTACTGCAAAAATGCTTAACTTCTCATTTTTCGTTAGGTTTCGCTTCTTTCGAATAGTTCGAGAAATAATATTCAGAATAAATATTACTAAAAGTGTGGTTACTACACCTGCTCAATTTTTTTAAAAAATAACTTTAATGCCTTTAGGCAACTTTGGCTCGGGCCGGATGAATGAAGAAAATGGGAGAACACCCGAGAAAACCCACGCACATGGTGTTCGTTCACCACAAAGCCCATATGGTATGAGAAGGGATCGAATCGACGACCCCTAGCACTAGAGGTAAGAGCTCTACCATTGAGTCACCGCCGCCCATGGGTTCAGTCTCATCAGAAATGTAATGTTATTACTCTTTAAAGTTTCGGTTAAATCAAATAGCTTTATGATCTGTAAAATGCACTATGAGGCTAGTAAGTCAGCTCCTTGCTTTTAGCACTGGACACGAGTCGTCTTAATTACAACACAAACATTTATAATCCTTACCTAACACAATAATCGATTTACATGACGGTAACTTGGTACTCCCTCTGGCTTGCACTTCACCCAAAATAGCTGCCCTGAAAGATAAAAGTAGTGATCACATTAACAAGTGCTTTTAAAATAAATAAACTAACGTAAAAGGTATGCTGAAGGAAAAATTGAAACACATTACTAAGTTCGGAGGGAGTTAAACAGAAAACCACTGTATTTATGTTACCGTATTTCATTGCGTACTGTGATACGCACTTTTTAAATCTTTAATCTTACTTTACAGTCGGGAAAAAAAATCTCCCCCCCCCCCCAAACACACACACACACACACACACCTTCCTCTATCACACAACATACTGGCTGAAGTGACCACCACCACCCTTCAACGACTGTATATTCTTAGTACACCCGTGAGTCAGGCCACGCAAGACATGTCTAGCAGGCGATTTCCTTATTCTCTGGACTACCTTCTTATTTGAACTATTATGAACCGGTAATTAAGATGAAATATGAGCGACCCATTCCTGTACTTTATCAGCTTTTTACTAGTTTTCAGATATAAGATAGCTTTTCTCTTTCCGTAGGATTAGAATCCAAGTCTTGAAGGTGAGAGAAAAGCTTGGTCGAAATGTAGTCATCTGGATATGTATAAAATTAACATGACACTGGACTAAAAACTAAGAGTAAAAAACAGAAATACTACGATTTGTTCTACCTAATTTATAACTTAAGATCTGCAAGCTAGCTTCACAAATTCAACTGAGGTAGGTGATACGAAACGTCAAAACTTACTCTCAATGAGGAATGCATATACTATGCAGGGATAGGCACAGGCAAGTAGGTCAAAAAAAAAGACTTTGCAGACTAAAATGTTAAAAAAAAAAAAGAAAAAAAATAGAGAAAAGCTACTAAAAGAGACTATCTGACGTGAAACCAGTATCCATAATTTTTATTACCAGTGAATGTAAAAGACTGCATTTGTGTGTGTGTGTTAAAATCCCCTACCAAAGGGCCGGTTAAGTCCAGAATTGAACAGAACTTATATTAAAATTGTGATAATAAAACAATATTAATTTATAAATTTTGTGAAATATTTTGAATGAACATACAGAATGAATGACATATTACAAAAAACACAAACTCTCACTTCAGTAACAGTTCAGAGCTTATAAAGGATAAATTAACATGTATGTTCAATTCTGGACCTGGATGGGGTATGGCCAAATACAATTATTACTTTGACAATGTACAAAAAATTTCAGAAACTACACACAATTTAAGAAGTTATACAAAATGTAATTTACATTCACTGTTTTATCTTTCTCTCGCGAAGGGGATGTTTTAGAAACAAATAGCGATGAATGGCCACTGATTGAGGTAAAGCGGAAAGAGGGAAAGAATCTCACAGTCGGGGCAATGTGAATTCTGAAATACCTTATGTAGAACCTATTTATTCGGATACAGCTGTCAATGTCTATGGTAACACTTCCAAACGTAAAGATCTTTTGTTGCGTCAAGAAAAGCTTAATTCAGGGCGTTTTGCTGAAGCTCGGCGCCATAAATTTTAATGATTGAAATATATAAGAAATAGAAGAGGACTTCAGCCGAGATTTGTCCCACGAAAGTAGAAAGATACAAGAAACAAACACAGAAGGGTCTCCACTCAACCACCCTATTGCGGGGACAAAAGACCCGCCAACCACCCACCCATATAGAAATGATACCAAAAAAGGAAATAATTACATTCTCAAACTCATTACTTTTATCACTGGATATAGAAAAAAAAGTGGATGTACAAAAGAACTTAGCAGATACTGACATTCTAAAAAAAAGAAAATCCTCAAAAAAGAGACAAGTCCAAGAAAAAGAGACTAAAAGCCAGAAAAGAGAGTCATAGCCTATCCCTGACTATGTCAGCAATCACTCCAGAAACGAAAAGTATGCACATAAATAAAACAGTGCTTTTAAAGTAGCTAAATGCCGATTATACCAGACTCACATTAAGTATGATTTAGTCACTTTTCTCTCCTTAAATATTTTATTTCAAATGGAAGTATATTACATTATTATATTATGTTAGTGTGCGAATACATTTCAAAATTAAATTTGATCACGATACGTTGAATACGCGTTGTATTCTTTTTATAAGCCCACTTCGCATAGAAACACCGAAAATGTCAACCTCATCATCAAGGACGCATCAAACAGGGACTACGATCTTGGTTTAGTCCAGGGCTAATAACGTTTGCTATGTGCGCGTACGTTTTTTTTAATTAAACGGGGTTACATTAAATGTAGTGGTTAGAAGAATAGATAGGAAAAGGTGTAAGTCATTTTCCCAGAAAATTAAAACTCGTTTCAGACGTTAAAAACAGTTCATAATTCAAGAATTGAATACATCCGACATCATGTCAATTTAAAAGCAGCAGCAGAAAAAGATCAACAGCTGATTGGTGATGTCGGTAACTCGAAAGATGCAATGTTCTAATGTAGACATGGCCAATAGCTTGCCCTGCAGCAAAATAAAAACTACATTAAATTATGTGTGTTTTATAATTTTAGCTATTGATTTCGACTGCAGACTGATATACGTCATATTCAGTATTTCTTATGACGGCCCGTGACGCTACCACTTATCATATATTGGCTCTCGGATAGAAAGAAGCTGGCCACCCCTAGTTTAGACCATAGTATAATCTTCTAAACACTGTCTGCATAAAAATGGTACAGACTTAACTCATATAAATAACGTCTCTATTTTCGGCAGTTAACATACTGACGCTATAAAAGATAAGAATTTTCAGTTCAAGCAAATTGCATTGTTGTACTGTACAATTAGCGGAACTAATAATCGTTACTAACCATGCAATGAAGTACAACACAAGCTATACTTTATTAACAATACTATTAGCAATGAATCCATGGCTACGTTTTTCAATATTCGCAAAATATTCAGACCCACATAGGCCTATATACATTCTCGTGCGTCCGACACAAGTAAATAAAAGGCTTGCTGAAGAGTACCCGGCAAGGATCTATCATGGCTTTAAAAATAGTAAGGTATTTGTCAAGCCACTTTTTGCGAGCCATTTTCGGTAATCGCGACGGGACACAACTTCGCGGTAACGGTACCCCACAAATTTACAAATAGTTTGCTAACGAATATCTAACAGGCGTCTCGCTATAATGGTCCCAGAACTAGCAAGGGGTTTACCAAAACAGGTACTTACACAAGGGAAAGCGAGATTCGCGAATAACAGCCGCACATATACAGTCGACCAAATGCAGTGTGGGTTTGTTCTCCGGCGTAAGATCCCACGGTACAAACGACCTTATGTCACTACCGAATTTAGAAAAAAAAAACCTTCTGTCAATAAACCCTACTGACCCGTTCGGAATATTCAATTAACCTCCTAATTTTGTTTTTCAGTCCTTAACGAATATTGCTCGTGTGGCTTTCTCCCTTTATGGTTTCCTCACGAACATTCTACACAGAACGGTCCGAACTGGAGACGTACGCATCTTAATCGAAGATCTACTCCTGTAGCAATATGTCTGAAGACTCCTATTAAAATAATTTAAGAGATCCTGCCCTTCTTCTGGTAATGTTTCCTGCAAATGCCTAACGTCTTCCTCTGGTAGGAATGCAAGAGCATCAATTCTCAAAGTAAGATGAAATTAATGGTATGGGCGGTAATAGCACTGGCTTATGCCCGTCCCGAGATCCATACTTAATACGAAAGTAAAGAATGTCGACTGAGCACTTTTCATGCTTTCCACAGTTCAATTACAATAGGAAATGAAAAATTGTTGACTTAAGACAGCATTTTTCAGATTCATTCATTTTGAAAGTATATGTTTTTATGGGGGGTGGTACGGGGGGGGGGGGGTTATCCGAGAACCACTCTACGAACTTTAAAATCACTAGAGGCCCTCATAGATGCTAGAGACCTTGACGAGGAGGTGAGGCTTTCAACCATCTACCTGTACCATAAATACTACAAACCTGCCATATTGATCAGAAATAAATTACGGTACTTCAGGTCGAACATGCAATAGCCTCGTCAGCCTGGATACAAGGCCTCAATATAATTATATCCACAATGCAATACTAGTTTTAGTTCACAAGTCAAATTAAACAAAAAAAATTAACGGAGCAGTATGTTGAACTCCTGAGGACAGCTTGCGGATTAAATGTCCATTTCAAGTCTTCCCGTGTCACTTTCGTGACGGCAGATCATTGATCAAACAGTATAGAGCTTTCGGACAGACACTTTCCAGTTTACCTGAGATATTCTAAGAAGACAATGCTGAACCACTTTCACGCCTTATGATATTTCGGAAACTGCACATGCATTTTATCCATCAAGTTTTATTTTTAAATCAGATTTTCTTCTCCATAGAAGACACCAATATAGAAACTGATTTTTTTATAACCCGTAATATTAGCTAATTTGTAATCGGCCGTATATTCATGAATCTGAAAGTAAAATAAGTTTTCAGTCCACTTAGTCCCTCCTGTTGTGTGCTTTTTTTTTTTTTTTTTTTTTTCAGTCACTTTGGTATTATGTTCTAGCAAAACACTACACAGCAATAAGACCTTTACATCAGGTATAGCCAACAGCAAGCCCACAATATTAAATTGTAATATGTAATCAAATTTATTTTAAAACATATTTCTAATCAAGTATTGTATACAGATCTCCCAGTATTAAAATGATTTAACAAAGATACTAATTAAATACTTATAATTATTGTCTTGAAAAAAAAAAAATGGCAAATTTATTTGTCCTGTCCAAAAGGGTGCGACCGTCACGCTACCACTCACTACATATTGACCCTAATATAGAAAAATTTGGCCACGCCTGAATATACGAAATACTACTTGTTGTGTGAAGTCTTCGGTCAGTGTTAAGTCAAAGTCTCAGATGAAGCATAAAATGTTAGAAAATTTCACACAGGGTTGAAGAGAAGCAAAACTTTATATTAATATACTCTTCCTAGTTTAAGAGAAAAACATATACAACGATAATTTGGCAATAACTAGTATATGTCGTACGTGACATTTAGAAATCTAACGAACTGCATCGATGAGACTACTTCCTAGGCCTACACACGTTCAGCCAAAGGAAAGGAAAAATGTAAAACACACCTGAAATTCAGTTTAGACTTTATGCTCGGGGAAAGGGGGGCGGGGGAGAGTCTTCAGACCTGATTTTGTAGATAAAAACTGGATGAGGGTTTTGACCATTGTATACAATTCTTTGACTGCTTTCCCAATATCTGATCGCATACAACAGGATTAAAATGAAATAAACATATATCACCAGTAAATTACACAGTTTAAGGAAACAATGTAAAACGGTCAGAGCAAAAATCATTTTTAAAACACAACAAAATGTTCTACAAATAATACTCCCGAAGAAAATTTCACTAAGGAAGTACCCTTGTACACTATGTATGAGACAATTTCTTGGTTCACAGTAGTTTTGTATTATTTCTCACAAAACATTGCAAATCCATTAGCACCCTTGTATATTGCATACAGAAGTGCTTCGGTTCCCTTTGAGTCGTTTTCGTACAGCAATACTAAATTCACTTCATGTTCCCCACAATTCCGAAGACTTCCGAGTTCAAATTCAAGTGTCAGTCACTTTTCTAAACAATCTCAATTCTCGTAGCTGAATATCATTACATTTCTTTCTAAAGATGATTAACTTATTTTGCTTTGAGTAGCGTGAAACAATGACGTAAAGATCTCTCGGCTCATATACGTACGCTACGCTATAAATACTCTTCTACCAATAAACAATATTTTAAAAATTATTAGTAGATGAGCCACATTATAGTATGTCCTACAAATTATTATTAAAGTATTATAATAAGACATACGTAGGTTTATGCTTCCGTTACGTTTGAAAATAATTTCTGAAATTATGAGAATGGGTCGCAACATCTTTAACTTAATCACCACAAAATAAGTAATATGCTTTGCCACAACTGAAGCGATTACATGTACCCAACTCTGTTAACTGCTGTACATCAGAGCAGAGCCAGTCAGAAAAACTATAGGAAACATCCCAGTTAAGAGGCATTCTTTCCATTAAACTAACAACTTGTATACTGTATAATAAGACAGAAAATAAAACTTTCGTGTAACTTTTCTCTGGATAGAGCTTGTTAATTAACGTAAATACTAATGTAGAAAGTATTCAGCTATTTTCATGTGAAGTTGGGATATGACAGTAAAATCTTATCTCCTATAAATAGTTACTGAAGCATATCAAACTAAGCAAAGAAAGGGCAGGATTACATGCACAAATTAATGTCCTAGCTACAATATAAGATTCATTTCTTACAATGTGAACCTAATCTCAGGTTTAAATTTGCTTTTACATCTTTGTATATTAATTTTATTGACACTATTAATGATAAGACGTTCCTTTATGTTGAAATTACTCGAAATAACTGAGGATATTTTGTAATTGTGGAACATCTCACAGAATTTTCACATTCTTAGCCAAGCTACAGGGATGTCATAATAGTACAACACACTACTGCCCAATTTGTAACCGTATCAATATAGCCTCATTCACTGATTATAACAGATAATACTGCTTTTCCATTCATTTACTTTTCCTCTTATACATGACATTTTACGCTGTATTACAATATCCCCTTTTGGTCTATCTCATTATAGCCCCACATGACCCTATATCTGCACAACTGTGTGTATATATCATCACACCAAGCTCAGTTTCCAACGATGCATTGAAACAGTGTGACCCACAGATTGCGTAGAAATACAAATAAATGGTTACCATACGGATGCTCCAATTTATAATTGTCACTGTGGTAAATCAACATACGTATATTTAAGATTAATCTGAACCAAACCTAACCCAACTTATTCTTAGTTATGTTAATGCACGGGGCACTCTCACGAAGCTTCGTTGAACATAGGTTCAACGTCTTTAATACAAGGGGAAAATGCACTCAGTAAAATATTGTCCTAATGCCACAATTTATCTACTATTTTAACTGTTGACTTAGGTAACATCGGCAACACGGTGCTGTTTTACGGATGGGTTTCATGTTGAAAAACTGACTTGACAAGCCTTACCAAAGGCTACATTCCACGTTATTGCGCTCTTCGTTCTTACAGTGCTAAGCATCAAAAGTTGATGAATATGAAACAGCCGCATATTATATCTTATAACACGTACTTTATTTACTACAATAGTAAGGTAACTGTAGTACCGGTAATAGTTAAGTTTTCAATTAATCTCAAAGGTTAACTTATTTCCTGTGTTGGTGTCAAAATCCGATATACAAATAACGTAAACCTTATTTCTTTGAATAACAATACAACATTCACAGATAATAGCACATACCATTCATCTAACACTAATATTAGCTAAAGAAATTACTGCATCTTTACCATAAATTCTCCTTATTTTCTACATCACTTTTCTTTTTTCCATTACTGCCAGCTGGAGCCCCTGTATCCATGATAGGCGCCATCTTTCAGTAACCACACAGGCCATGAAGAGAACACACCAACGCCCGGATGACGAGCAAGCAGGGGTTGCGCTGTTGTGAGTCATACGTCAGAGTAGGAAATTGTAAGATAATTTTTGCGAATATCTACAGATATTTAAAGTTATGTTGTATTGCTTTTTCCTCAAAGTTTACAGAGAGGCTTTATTTTAGTTTGATATTTTTTATTCATAGAAGTCACATATGAGGTGACAATTAATTGCTAATAATAAAATAAACTTCAATTAAGTTTGCCTCAATCAATTTTTTGGTTTAATCATTCATGCGAATAGTATCTGTAGACAGGCACGTACGAGAAATTGGTTTCAGGGAGTCCAGAGCCTTCAAGTGGGGTCCGAGGTCTGTCTAGGTGTGAAATTTATGTTAAAAAATACTTTTTATTTTGCCAAAATGATTCTTATTTCACAAAAAAATCTTAAATTTGGGTGTCCGAATCCCGAGGACCTCCTTCCTCAGATAGCATACTAAACTTGCAACAAATTTGTCGTTGGAGGCTGCAAAATTGCTACAATCTTGCAGCAAACTTGCTAGTTGAGGGATGCAAAATTTCCTACAAACTTTCCAAGCCAAGCTTGTTACAAACCTTGTTTTTGAAAATGTTGCTAGACCGACATCGAGCCTGTGACGAGAAAAAAAATCTGTTTGCAGTGCGATTCGAACTCACAGCCTTCGGATTTGTTTGTTTTCCGTCATTTTAACGATAACTCCACTCGTTCTTCTGTTTTATGAAATACATTTTACTAGTAATTTTATCATTTTACGTTACGTAAACAGATTCGGGAATAAAGGCATTTATGTAGATTTTAATTCGAAACTGGTAAAGCTTATTGATCCTGTGTTACAGTAAAGCTATGAAGAAGACTACTTCGTGATTTTTCAGAAGCGAGTCACCTCAAGAGTATCATAATGATGTGTACTTTACTGTTGGAATCGACAACATTTCTCAAACAAACTAGCTGTCGATTTTCTAGATAGTACGTTAGTTGAAACCAAGTTTCTCTAGTCTTCTTTCTTCTTTACAGTTATTTTTCCAGTTGGATTACTAATTGGAGCGCCGGGGTTTAAAAAGTCATATTTTGTAATAACTTATTTTTCTTCCTAGACATAAATATTTCCTCCTCTTTCCTTCATTTTGCATTTTTCAACATTTTACACAATTTTCAAAATTTTGCGCATTTCCCGAAAACATCCACGACTCATGCGTGAAGGAAAGTATCTTCTGTGTTTGTGTGTGTATATGAGAGAGAGAAAAATATATTGCTTGTTCCTTTACAGAGAGAGGGAGAACAAACCTCCCACCTAATAAAAATAATTCATTTCTATGTTAACGGTTTACAACAATATGTGACAGATCAAACCTGACAAACTTGCAGCAAAATTTGATGTGCCAAGTTTGTAATCTCAAATTTGCAGCAAAATTTGATGCGCTAAGTTTGTAATCCCAAATTTGCTACAACATTTAAACACACTTTATGCGGTAAGTTTAGTAGAAAGAGCTGCAGAAGTAATACACCGGCGTCTTTGATCTTTGGTTGATTGTGAGGATCCATTAGTCTAGTGATAAGAGGATCCATTAATCTAATAATAAGAGGGTCAATTAGTCTAATAATATGAGGATCAATTAGTTTTATGATATGAGAATCACGTAGTGTACATAATGGAAGATGCGATATCACTGACTGATCCATTCTATAGGTGTGATAAAAGCTATTACTAACGTAAAAGCATTAGATAGAGTATGATATATATTATGAGGCTCTTTACCTAGAAAGTGTATCTGATTTGTATTTCATGTCCATTAGCTCATAATCAATGAACGTAATACCTGAAGTCGTAGATTAGTATGTACAGCAAAGATGTTTGATATCCTGCTCGTGCTATTGGAAGACATCTTTGAACGTGATCTGTGTAGGCTATGATCATTGCCCTGGAGTAATATAACGTAACAAAGAGGAATGTTGTACCGATAAAAGCTTAATTGAGGTAGATTTTGGTGAAAGAATAATGCGTGATATAAGACATTGTTTTGTGTGAGATGACAAGATCCGGACCTTTTTACATTACAGGGAGAAGGATGAAATGAGGTCAGACGAAAAAGACTTTTAAAATTAAATAATCTCTATAGATGAGTGTTTTCAGGCAAGCTGAATACGGACGAATAAATAAGATGTTGGAGAAAGACGGAATGCGGAAGGAGGTGAGAGTATAGAACAATTGTTAGCTTATTACTTTTTTTAAAAAAAAAAGAATGAAGCTTTTGAACATTTATTTTTATTATTGAGATGGGAAGATATATTAAATGAAATAATGTAGATATTTGTGATTCAATTGCTAACGACATGCTAAGATCTCAATGCCATTCCAAGATTGATCTTTGCAGAGTCTGTTTTTCCCGATGACTTATACTATCAAAAACACTGAACTGCTGAACAAGACTATATTATTCGTAAAAATATAAATTACATGTAGCGTTTCGACCTTCTAGCAAAGATCCTCATCAGACATATATATATGTTCAGCAGTTCAGTGTTTTCTATCTTAATTGCAAGACGTGCAACTATGTTTTGTTGTCACTTATACTATCTTAAAAATTTTGATTTGAGTCGAACCTGCATGCCTCTTCAAAGTGTACTTTTAATGAAATCGATAAAATAGGTTTGTAATATTGACCTAGAGTATTTTGGTAAACTTGAACTTCCGCCTGGAATCGAACTGACATCAGTCAAGATGAACTCAGGACTTTTGGCATTTTGTTAGCCTTTCTGTATGCTAGAGTAACGTCTATAAAGAAACGAGCCCAGGTGAATATACACTTGAACATTAAATCTTTCTTATCCTTCATATAGGTCCACGACTTGCAAAAATAATGTGTTTGACCAGATTAAGCGAGGAAAATTTACTGTCGTTGGCCAAACCCTATCCCAGAAAGTGATAGACTTGCTAATGTAACGTAAGATCTTAACCCAGACGAGGAATTCGTGAGATTTAACTTGTAGAATGTAAGTTTGGTTTACTGTAATGTTGTTAAGATTCGCATACCGAAACTGTCTCGGTGTGAATTGGAGTCAGGGTCAAGACTCAAACCTGCATGCCTCTTCGAAGTGTATTTTTAATTAAATCGACAAGATAGGTTTGTAATATTGAGCTAGAGTATTTTTGTAAACTTGGACTCCCGCCAGGAATCGAACTGACACCAGTTAAAATGAATTTAGAACTTTTGGCATTTTGTTAGCCTTTTTCATTAGGTTGTGTTTCTGTATGCGAGATTAATGTCTACAAAGAAACGAACTTGGGTGAATTTCCACCTGAACATGAAATCTTTCATTGATGTCAACCACACAGCTTCCAAGTCAAAGTTCCAATAATAATAATAATGTCTTTGACCAGATGAAACAAGGAAAATGTATTGTCGTTGGCCAAACACTGTCCCAGGTAGTGACAGACTTGCTAATGTAACCTTTTTTTAAAAAAAATACCTAAGTCTGTAAGGGGAAATTTGGTGCTACTGTGGCGATGAACTAAATTGAAGTACTACCTAAGCCCGTTTCATGTCAGAGGAAGCTTGGTGCTACTGTGGCGAGGAACTAAACCGAAGTACTACGTAAGTCCGTTTCATGTTATGGTAAACTTGGTGCTACTGTGGCGATGAACTTAAGCAAAGTAATGCCTATGTCCGTTGCATGTTGTGAAGGTGTTACTGTTGCGATGAACCTTTTGAAATAATGTAAATATTTAAGGAGATTGATTATAAACGAAAATAAATGACCTAAGCCTGTCGTAGATTGTTTTACTATGGAAATGAACCAAATCATTGAGCTAAAGTTTGGAGAAGATGTTGTTACTGTTGCGATGAACTTACACCAGTTGACTTTAATGATTGGTACTAACTTAAAAGATTGTTGATTTGTATTGCAAATGGTCGATGCACATACTGCAATGATGAACCAAGTCATTGATAAAAGCTACCTAACCCCCTTTTATGTCGTGGGGAACTTGATATTACTATGGCTATGAACTAAACCAAAGTAATGCCTATGTCCGTTGTATGTTCTGAAGGTGTTACTGCTGCGATGAACCTTTTGAAATAATGTAAATGTTTAAAGAGATTGATTGTAACGAAAATAAATGAGACTTCACAAAGTGACAGCAACCTTCCTAGGCGCAGAGTGAATTAAATTATTATCGTCACGACAAGCTTTAGGTTTAGGGAACTGGAAGAGTTTTTTGCGATGCGAAAAGTACATTATTTTGCGCGAGTGTAGCAACGTTTTCCACTAGACCACGGAGAAAATAGTACTTGGTATACGGAATGGAATTCAACAGAGTTGAATTAGATTGGTAAAACTTTTGATTACGGAAGTCTGTTGCGTTGATAAACTTGTGATAATTTGATCGATTTTATTAGACTAGACAAGATTCGCCTCTGTGGAGCGTTTAGAAAGGAGAATTGCTTGAATGATTTAGGAGGGTGGCTACGTAATTTTGGTGAGAACAGCTGTAGGAATGAAATTCATGATGCATGTTGTGGAGTAAAGGGGATATTTAGAAGAACGCTATGACATTGCGAATTTAAACAGGTGGTATATAGTTTGCCCTTTAAACACATTTCAGAAAGAAAGGGGAGAAAAGAAGCAAATGTCGGGAAAAACACTGTTTGTGCTAACTACAGTTTATTGCTTTGAAGGACACATATTAGTAATTGGACAGAAATTAAACCGGACGGTGACCAACAAAATTTAAAAATGAGGTACACATCGAATGTGTAGCCGTAAATTGTTTTGCAAATTACTATGATGTTTTTTTCCTTGTTCCATGTTGTAGCTTATGAGTACTACGAATCTATTTGTTTTTATTTGCCTGAACCCTCAAGAACAAGAAAATAAGGCGCTGCTTTTGATTTGGTGGGAATAAAAGTCAAATTAAAATCCAATACTTGGAAGGGAACCTAAGTCCTGCTGTATTGATGGAGGGATAAGGGTATTTAAAATTATTATTATTGTTCCTGAAGAATTTTTAAACTCCACCACAAGTGTAGATGATGAAATTTTCATGAAGTTCTCAGTTTAGGTTTTATGAATCATATAATGAAATTGAGGAAAACATTGTTGGGACTTCATTTCGTGAAGAGACAATATATAAACTAAAAATAACCACCGGCGTTACAGACCAATAGGCCCTGAGCCTGCCCCAACGCCATTTGTTTGCGCTTGGTGAAACTGCGTCCTGTTGAGTAACGGCTGTATGGTCAGCGCCGCGGGCCACCCATTTAGAAATAGGCATTATATGGAGGTTTTATGGGCTTTGTAGACTGAATGTCTGTTACGTCTTATTGAACCCGGGATTTCACGGACATGAGTCTAACGCTCTAACCATTAGAGCCCCGAAGAGACAATATATACGATGAAAAGTGAGAAATATTACTTGAAATGTAGAATGTAACCAGAAATTAGTGCAATATTGCTAATTTTTAATTTGAATTGTGATGATTTAACATAAAACTCCCCCTATTAACAGAAAAGAGGGTGTCACGAAAACAAATGTACTCATTATATAGCGAGAAGAGTGATATTTAAAGTACGTACTTGAAAAACAAAATAGGATATTTCTGAATAGTTAACACGAAATAGTGTCGATTCTGTCTGTGCTAGAAAAGGAATAATTTGTTGGATTATGCCCGTATTGGTAATAGGAGAAAAAACTGTCAAATTCTAGTCTATAAAATCGATTGTTCTGGTGATTGAGGACAATCAATGACAAATCAGTATTGCTTTAGCTTGTCCAACGAACTTCAGGATGAATATTCTACTTCTAAAATGTTTTTGTTCCTTCTATGAATTATTAAAGCATTCTTGAAATGGAAAAAATTAATTACAACCCATTCTTGAGGTATTATTCTACAATATGTACTTAATAGAAAGAACACATGTAGAGAAAAAATAGAGTCATTAGCAGGTTATTTTACTGCTATTTATTGACGTGCTTTCTCTAATGTTACGATCTGATGTCATATTTTTACGGGTGTCTTTATTTGAAGGTAGGGAGGATTTTCGAATAAAATGGCTTTTCATATATCAAGTGTTGACCAATAATGATCAGCAGTGTACCCAACTAAGATTAATTTAATAATTAATTTACTACTTAAATATTATATAATGTTTGATGACTATAACCAGCAGAAGCAATCCGTAATGGTCTGTGGTGTTGTCTTTTGAGATTTAATCTACTTTTAAAGTATTTTGTACCTTTGAATGACTGCCAGCTAGTTTTATAGTACAAGAAATATCATTCAACATTTAATGTGCATTCATAATAGGTTAAAGACTCAAACTATAGTTTGAACTTAGGAAATATTCACACAAAATAAAAGTTAGCATGAAAAAAGAAAATATTGTATACTATTTGAAATAGAATGGAACCCTTTTCCTCGTGTCACTTGAGAGATATCTATCAGCGACGAAGCATACAGATAGATATGAACTACTTTTGCTAACCGGATTCGTATAACAATATAGAAAGAGCTATGATAAATAAGGATAATGTCACAAAGGACAGACTCAAAGTTAATATAAGTAGTATAATGGTATAATAATCGGAAAAAGTAGGTGGGTCCTGAACACCCGCTTAGCTTCCTCCATTTCTACCCCCTCCTAGGTTACAATAACTACATGTTCGAACAGAGTAATCAAACAATTTCGATTTTCTTAAGGACGGTTTTTTTCTGTGCTCGCTTGTTGCCTACACTACATGAATACCTCAAATGAAATTAATAACTATGATTTATAGTGGCTGACGATAATAATATGATAAATAATCAATGTTCAATATGGTACCACTTTTTTGTCCATACAGTGTATACTCTATGCACTGGTTAAGAGTATCAAACGTGAAATACTCAGTAATCAATGTGTTATTATGTTTTCAATCATTTGATGTATATATTGTCTTCAACACCTTATAGTTTCATTGTTTTTATCCAGCAATTAGCTCTATTTTAATATGATAATTACAATCTTCTGATAAATGTCAATTATTTTATGAACACCCTATAGTGACCATTCATTGGAAATTTATATTGTTGTATTATCTTGCCGGAGGATCAATTCGATAACAAATCAACAAGACATATGCTAGATACGCCTAAATCATTGGTCGGGGGTGACTTAACAAGACTCGAACCCTGGTTGTCTCCTGAAGTATCTCCTTGAAGTCAAAAACGCTAGTCGGTGCTTGGATCATGCTTCTCCGAATGATTCGTCTGAACACAAGCTAAATGAAGGCAAAACAACTGAGACATGCAGAGAAAACTTCTTTCCTTACTCTCTCCTTCTTCCTTTGGAAATTTTAATACGAAACAAGACATCTGTTTCCTCCCTCCTCTCTCTAATAAATGGATGGGGGTAATTAATCATTAAGCAGTAAAAATACTTACTCCAGTCGCAGTCCCTGGCCACCATATGGTGCGAAATTGATGTATGCAGACCATTATTTTGACGAAACTGACATCTTTCCCACATAAAACTTCACGTTTGGGCCCCTTGGTTTAACCCGTTGACCTAACAGAGAAGGGGAACTTCTATGATCCTGTGAACCGGAAGTTTGGTTGTGCTGACTGAGGAGGGTGGTGACAGTGTTGTCTCTGGCCAGACGTTAATTGTTTTAATTAACAAATAACGCCATCTGTTGGTCTTTTTGGCTCGTGTCAGATATTGTTTTAATTTTTGCAGTGTTAGAGAAGACTTGAGCGAGTGAAATCCTTTTCTGTTGATGTTACAAGTCGAGGTAAGAAAAATGCATGTTAACTCTTTCTTGAATAATCATATACGAAGAACATTAGTTCGAAAACAGGAAAAAGTAAAGTTTCATACGAAACATTAGAAGTATATTTCATATTAATATAAATATTCAAGGAATAATCAATCTAACGAAGCCTTTATATAAGAAATTACGTATACATAAGATGGATATATTTTTTGTAAATATGAATATAGATATCTGGTGTAGTGCAAAGTAATCCATTAGTTTGCCAATAAATGGCTTCAGTGATCTGTAGCTCGTGTTGTATAAGTCCGATCGGGTTCAACGAGATGGCATTCAAACGATGAGATTGCGTACTGCAAACACTGTTCAGATAGTTGTGATGAGTTGACTCAGTGTTGTGTGAGCGCGCGTCAAAATGAACACTAGCAAAGAGAAAATACGCTATATTTTACAGTTTTTCTTCGATAAAGGCGAAAACGCAAGCCAGAAATCCACTCTCTGTATACAACACGGATTGATAAATCTACCTTTTCTGAGACCATTTAGGTGAATTAAAAGAGTTGTATTGAACATATTAATGAATTAAACTGGGTATAGCCTTCATATATAGTGTTTTGTAAGGTAGATAAAGACAAATGGATTTGGTAATAAGAAATTATAATTACTTACTTTTATATATTTCCCTGGCAGAAACTTAAGTAGTATAATGAAAGAATATTTCCTAAGTTTACGGAGTTGACTGCTGGTTGTTGTCGCCTGATGAAAGAACATTTCCCGCATATGCCAACTTTTGCAGAACCCCGTCAGAAACACACACAAACACACACACACACACACACTGAGAAGCTACTACTGCACACCAGGAAGTCCATGCTTTGCTCTCACAGCTTGCAACCATATGTTTGCTTGAAACAGGAAGAGTAGGAGACAGGTGGGGGAAAAGAGTCTGTGAAAGAATATCACGACCAACTGACATTGCTGAACAAACAGTGTTGTCATCTTACACTTAACAGTGTTTCCAAATTAAAATAATTTAATTAGTTATTTTTACCATTTGTATAGTAATTCAACAACGACAACAATAATTGCCATCTTATACCAAACTTTTAAGAGTTGCCAACCATTGATTATTTTAATAAAATGATATCACCTAGTTTTCTTGTCAATTTTTAGAGTACATTTCCAAAAGCAAAGTCTCTTACTAGTATTGTTAAGTTGTATACCTCATAGGATACAGAGTGCAAAAGGAGTATCCAGAACTGAACTTAGTAACTACAAAGCTTTTAAAAGTGTTGACCACGACCAATAATACGCTCGTCTCGTGCTGACATGAATAACTAGTAGGCTCTATGAATAAAATATCATTTTGTAGAATTGTAACAAGAACTAAGCAAACACAGCCATACTAGGTAATGACTTCATTTGAATTTAAATAATCTGAGTGGTTGATGAAGTCTAGAAATTGCTCTGACGATTCAATTGTGACTTGGTCTGCTGCAGCTCAATCAGGAAACAATGGCTGGTTGTGACTGTACTTTTGCCGAGGTGGCTGTCGAGTGTGTGCTATGAAGTCTTGAAGAATGGACACCTTGCTTTAGTATAATTTGTGATGAGTGCTTTCACGATATTTCCTTTGACTTTGACCATGAGTGACTTAATCAAGGGAATTACTTTACTTCGTATGGTTGACGTATTAACAAGTCCCTTGATTTGTGATCAGATATACCAGAAATTTGTTGATCCCACACTGATTCTATTGATGTACTGCATAAATTTCTTACGACTTACAAGAATATGGTAACAGATTCCGAATGTAAGGACAGAATCCGTTTAATCTTATGGGTGAAAGATACATTGCACCCATGGACTTGTACTAACAAAGATCTTCACTCCTTCTAACTTTGAATATACACAAGGATTGGTGTTTGTATAGGAAATAAAACAACTGATTTGTACTAACAAGGAACTTTTTATTTGTGCATAAGTAAGATACATACAGACTCAAACGTTTTCCAAGTGATACAATAGTATTGTGACTAGTGACTATAGACTTGATACAAACTATCGAACAGTGATGCTTTTCCAGACAAGTGATACAAACAATGCTGAAATAAAAAGAACTGGTATAAATTAATGTGTTTAAAGACAACTAATACAAAATACTGATACATAAAGTCAAATCATAGTAAATATTTTTCTTATACAATGAAAATTATATTATAATAAAAAGTTAACAAGAATTCTGATTTGCAATTTTATTCCAATCTCCTTTAACAAATTTACCTTACAAGACAATACTTTACATAAGTATTAAATAAAACTTACAAAAGTATTTGCCATCACAAAAAGTTTTACTTTAACAAAAATGGTATTTGTCTTAAGAAAAGAAGTATTCGTAAGAAAATAGTTTGCAACAAAAAGAATCTTAAGAAAAAAATTCGTAACAAACAATTTTAATTTTACTTTCACAATAAAGTATTTGTTTTGAAAAAAATTTCGTAAGAAAAATTTGTAACAAAAAGTTTTAGTAAGAAAGAAAGAATCGTAAGAAAAAAATTGTAACAAAAGGTTTTCAGAAGAAAAAATTTCATAAGAAAAAAATCGTAACAAAAAGTTTTAGTAAGAAAGAAAAAATTCATAAGAAAAAATCGTAACAAAAAGTATTAGTAAGAAAGAAAAAAATTGTAACAGAAAATTTCTAAGAAAAAAATTGTAACAAGAAAGATTTTAGTTTTTGTTTTACACAAACAATCGTAAGAAAAAAATAGTTTTCACCTTGACAACAAAAAAGTGTTTTCAGATTTTCCTTTACAAACGTTTGGTTATCAACTTACATTTCGTAACTTGTACGAAAATTATTCACTGCAATATCCATAGGGAAGAGTCGAATAATCTTCCTTGTTTGATTGATTAAGCTTCCTTCGCTTATTATTGACCATTCGGTGTGTTTTGTACTGTCCTTTGGAAACGATTTTGTATCCTGCTTTGCGTAAGATATTGTTAGGACTGAAGATTTGGCGACTATTATACTTTTCAGTGACCAAATTGTAATTGTGCTCGTAATTTATTTGCTTTTTCGCTAGATAATTCAAAGTTATACAACGAACTTTATAAATATACTTCACTTCACCATTAAGAACATTCTTCATAGCATAACAATAATTTTTTGTACCCAGTCCAACGAAACTTCGCATCTCCCATCCGTTTTCTATTTCATTAGTCAATTCTCCGAGGCAATTCCCAGTATGTATTAATAATGGCTCATCTTTTTTCTGCACGTATATAACTGAATCTGTCACAATATAAGAGACGTTTTATACCTACAGTGTCCAGTAATTCATATAAAGGAACTCTAGCCCACGAGGATATGAAAGCTGCTACTCCTAGATTGGTAAAAGCGTGAGGTGAATTTTCATTTTCAAAGTCTTTATACGTTACTTGTAATTTGTTTTGCGCTATAGGAATTACATGTTGAACTTCCAAACGAGGTGAATGTAAGATTTCCAAAAAGCATAACAGCTGCAACACTGTCAAGGCAACACTGCATACTACTAGTAGTATAACAGTGCAATAATCAGACTTTTACAGGTTGCTAACGTAGGATTAAAAATAAAATAAATTTATTTGTTACATGGGAATAAAAGCTGGAAAAACTGAAAGATTAAATAGGAAAAAATAGTGTTATAGGAAGTATTGCACTGTTATACTACTAGTAGTATGCAGTGTTGCCTTCACAGTGTTGCAGCTGTTATGTCGCTCAAAATGAGACATTTGCCACATAACCTAACAGTGAAGCGTTCTCGCGGACTTCATGGGTGCAGGGACATGGAAGCTTGACGGCGGATGATTCAAGGTGTTGCCGAGAATCATTACTTAGTTATTTCCCGTATATATTTTTTTAAGGATGTGTGAAAGACTGTCTGTGTAATGCTATTGTTTGAGTAACTATAAGGTTGTTAATTAGAGATGTAGTTACTGCGCATCTGTGTTGCTCATGTTTCATTACCCACTCTGACTTTACCCGTCCCTCTGGTACCCTTGTATGATAGTTTTCGTTCGCGTCTGCGCTAAAATAATATATCTAGCACATAATGATTTAATCCTTCTGTTTGCAGCTGAGTCTTGAGGTGCAAAGATCTGTTTTCACGTCTGTGAGAATCTTCAGTGTAGCTTCGTATTCAAAGCTGGTGGTGTTCTTTCCTGCGGAATTCGACTTTGTGTGTATAAACAATTCAACTTGGTTTGTGTCTGGTGTTCTTGTTAGCGCACAGTCCATTTCAAGTGATGGAAAATCTAATTGATGCTTTGCTTGCTGCCCAAGAGATTCAAGGCTATGACGAACCCGATCGTGTACTTGAATGTTGGAATCATTTGTGCTACTACAAACTGTTAGGGTTTCGTACAACAAAACATGATTCCAGCATGTTGCTTCACTACTTGCTTTACTATTATTGGAATGATGAAGAAGTTGTCTTTCAAAACTGTGTGACTGGCCAAGACATTATCGATCTTGGACATTATGGATTTTTCGGAAGTATGGAAAGTAAGGACTTGGCGTGGAGTTATTATTGTGAGATATTCAGCGAATCTGACGGAATGATAAAACAAGATGCAGTTGACTTTTTCGACTTGGATACGTGGTCTAGAGCCGATGCTGCTATGGAAGTGGATAATGATAACTCTAGTATGGTTAGCAGTTGTGATATGCATGTAGTGGAGGATGATGAAACTAATATGGATGCGGACAATGAAGTTAGCATCGAAGAAGATTTTAGTGATGGTGCTGGTGTGCTTAACATTAATGTTCAAGAGTGGATAGAGGACAATAACATGCCAATGATGTATGGTGCAGGAAAAATTATTGATTTTGAGATTGTTAGTGAATGTGAAAAAAACTATCCCAACTTTGGTTTGCAAGGACGTCAAAATACCATTAATTCTGTAGTAAAGTCAATTCCTAACCCTGAGGATTATGCCAACAGTTTGTTTAATTTTGCTACGGAACATTTACTTAAAGATGTCGACCCCGATTGCAAAATAGGATTTACAATTGAGAGTAGTAATACATTACATACCGATTTACATACCATGGCAATTCCGTGCACATTTTAATGTAGAACATATTTTGCGTAGTATTGAAAATGTTCTTAATTCTAACGAGGAATTCTTGTTAGGGGATAAAGTAACCATCAAAGTTGACATTTCCGATCCTATTCGCGGACAGGGACGATATGGCAATATCAGGTATTTACCTTTGGAAAAATATCTTCAAAAACACATCATTCCAGTTGAGTATGTTCCTGATTGTCTTGCTAGAGCTTTGGTTTTAGCGAAACTACGAGCCGATAAAAAAATTGACAATGCTAACTATATGAAAACACATCCTAAGAGGTGGTCTTATGCTGCAGCAGAATTGTGTTATTTTGTGAAAGTAGATTTATTAAGTAAAAATGGTGGAAGTATTGAAGTTGTAGATAAGTTCCAGAAACATTATGGTGACGAATATCAAATTATTGTGTATGTACGTGATCCAGAAAGTCGCGAGTATACGATAGTGTATTCGGGATCGCCAGCGGATAAGAAATTGTTTCTAAGATACGAAGACAATCATTATGATATCATTGGAACCATAACGGCATTTTTAGGGAGTGACGGTTATTGTTATCATTGTCTCACGTCTTATAAGGAACGTCGATTCCATAAATGCAAATATTTATGTAATCATTGTGAAGACTACCCTGACGATAATGATAATGGTAATGACCAAAGTTTGAAATGTTGGTATTGTTATCGCACGTTTCCCAACCAAACCTGTTATTATCAACACAAATCTAAAGCCAATGGTAAACCTGTATGTTATTATGTGCAGAGATGCCAAAGCAATTTTATGTAAATTTTAGTCTATTTTCTATTTCTTGTTTCGTCCTATATTTATAGACATCATCCAAGTCCTCGTTCTTTACGTCTTCAATTTTGAGATAAATTTCTTTCACATTTTTATCAGTGTATGCTACTGGAGTATTTGTTTTTCAAGTTTATTTTCTTTGACGTTGGGTTAATTACAAGTATCGTGCAGTCATTTACAGGCATTTTTAATGATAAGTTTCTTAACCCATATTTGTCACGTAACGATTGTAACAAATGTATATATATATAAACGCTGACTGCTGTTTTTCTTTCAGGTTTTTGACTTGAACGGAAAGAAAAAAATAGCTTCTTGCTGGTATGGTGATGTGTTTGACAATTATCACGTGATCAGAAATATTTTCATCCACTTGTTTAATGACAGCTTGCGAAATTGCTGTTTCTCCATTTCCTTTATGTGGTAGTATCGGTTTCCTTTGCTTTTTATAGAAGGAAATAATATTTTCTTCTAAGTCCAATTTTGCTTGTAATCTTTTTAGAAGATCTTGTCCGATCAAAGGTCCTATGTGTTCTTGCTCAATTATACGAAAATATTGTGAGTAAGAAGTGTTCCCTATTTTGAATTAAATAAATGCAATAAAATTCATTTGGACAGTTCTCTCCGCAATACCACGGACATTTGTGAAGTACGGTATTAATTTACAGTTTTTTTGGTATTTGAGATCTAGACCATATGGAAATTGTACTAGCTGGATCTATTACTGTAGGAATTATTTGATCACCGATGCGTACATTGATCATAGATTTGTTTTCATCGGTATTATATCTCACTAATTCCCTATTTTTGTTGGTTGTCAACTGATCATAAATTATTGATGGATGAGTTGCGGCAGACCCTTTTGGTGAAAGTTGAGTTTTATCCTTTTTTGTTCCTTTTTGCGTCCACGGAACGTTGTGAGTTTTATTGTGGATCCGGGACGCGGTCTTTAGTTTCCCAAGTCCCTGTCCTTTTCACGGTGCCAACAAATCTGTGCTGAGTAGCCTGAATTAAAACATACGACACGTACTGAAACGGTGCCAGATCCACTTTGGGTTTTTTCACAATCTTTTTTGTTATTTTGAAACTCATTTTTGCTTCCCTTTTTATTATTATAGTACTTCTTGTTCCCGTTCTTCCTGTAGTCTTGATTCTGGCTAGTATTATTTTTAATAACCATTAGCGACAATTCGGCCAATTTTTTGGTGATACTCTCTAAACTATTTTGAGTTTGGATTGTCTGACTAGGAGAAGGATTGACTTGTATTTGGTAGGTTGAGGTGTCAATAATGTGCTTGACGGGTTCCTTCCCAGGGTGTGTTGGTTGGTTGCTATGCGAAGCAAGGATGGGCGGTTGGGTCATGGTTTGGTTACTTTGTGAATTTGTTGGTTGAAATACAGGTATTTCGTTAGGAAGCTCAGGTTTTGACCATGGTAAAAAAGTTTTCATGCTTGAGGATGGCTGATAGGGATATACTTGACCAGGTGGTTCTTGTTCTCCATTTCGAAAGTCTATTACGGGTTCCTGTGTGGTCCATGCTGGTAAAGTTTGTGTTGTTGCCGATTGTTGGTGTTGAATTTGAGGAAAAGGTTGTTGCCTACGCATATTTTGTATACGCGAAATTTGACTATTTTGAAACTGGCCGTATAGCTTTATGGTAGTCCATCTGTGGATACATCTATCCCTCTGATTGTCGAACTGGATTATCGATTGAAGTTCTTGAAGTCTGACTCTGTTGTGCTTGGTCCATCAATGCTAGCAATGCTTGAGATTTTCCCATGAATTCTCTTTTCCCTAATAAATCCGTTGATGCTTGAAGTGCGCGCAAACGTTGTTGTAAATCCTTCAAGGATGCGTAGTGTTCTTGAGAAATTCTCTTTTAAGTCCTAATGACAAAAAATGAACTTTCTGTTCCTCAGTTGCGTCGGGAATGTTGTGCCTTATTGCTCGTAATTTCCGTAAAAAAAATAGGAGTCAATAGGTTCATCCAGATATTGCTGCATCGCATTTAATTCTATTTCCGCTTTATAAAGTGGTATTTTCGGTCTACGCAGGCTGATAAGCTTATCTTTCATCTGTGCGTAAGTTGTCTCGCCTAAAAGATTTTGGGATTTTAATTGGAATACCAAATCCAAAGCTGTATCCTGAAGATACATCGGCAATAGCTCTTCCCATTTCGTATCGTCCCACTGTTCCAAAGAAGCTAAATGTTCGAATAACATAAAAAATCTGTCCGGGTCCTCGTTGATGTCCCCAGAAAACTTTGTTAAGTGAGGCAAATTGAAGGATAGCTTTAATGGAGTTGCCATGTCACCGTTTTCGCTATTTTCTTTCTCTTTTTCAAAATTTGTGTTGCGACCATCAGATCATCTTGTGTTTAATGGCATTTACTCAAAAAGTGTTTTATGGTAAGTTTATGAAATGACATTTGAAAATGTTATTCCCTATCCTAACCTAGCAATATTAACCATGTATCTGACAAACAGTGATACTCAAGAATAGAATATAATCGCTTGACAAGATAAAATATAATATATATTTTGGGCTTTCTTTTTGTGCACTCTTTGGACACTTTTTGTCTTCTTCACCCTTAAAATGTGAAGTCGACGCCTACCACCACGTAATGTTACCTTTTGTTTCGAATTGGTAGAGTCAAAGATACACGGGAGTGGTTTCAGCCCTCAACTCTTTATTTATATACAAGAACAAAGTTAATAAAATTACCGTCCCGAAGAATACAATTTACAGGTATTTGAGTAGGAACGATGGAAAATAGGATGACACAAGTTCCTTAGCATGCTGCGTGTCAGGTGGTTGTACCAGCTCCTTGGCGAACTACGTACAGGTTAAGTTAGGGTTTATATGTGAGAGTGCACACCAGTTCCTTGGCGAACTACCTGTGCAGGATAGTACCTACCAGTTCCTTACCGAACTGCGTATCAGGATGTTCCAGTTTCTTAGCAAACTGCGAACGGTTGAAGGAGAGAAGCTGACCACCCGGGGAAACGAATGATGGCTCTTGCTCTGTGCAGGTCCTTTTTAAAGGTTATCGTAGGGGTGGTTCCTCTTATTTCTCCTACTTGACTCCAGCTCCCTCTATCTTCCGTTATTTGCTCCATCTAGTGTTAGTTTGCGGAGTTGACCGTCGTCTGCTCCAATGTGTATGTATGACTTGTTTACTTACATGACCCCATGTTTGTTCTCTAAACATATATGTTATTGTTTATACAATGTCCACGTGTTCGTAATACACGCTGGTCATTACGGTATAGTGGACTTCTTTTTTAATCAGATCACTACGGAAGAACTCGCAGATTCGAACTTTAAGTGATACTGAAAACAACCACTGAGAGACCTTCATGGAAATACCTAATTGTGTTAGTACGTTGACAGTTTCTGTTCTTCATAATTAACAGTTTATTTCGTATTGCTTTCGCTTTATTAAGTGTCAATATGAACAGCGATTTACCCATTCCCTGCAGGTCCCAGAGTTCTCTTCCTCTCTTTCAGCTTTAAATATACAAACACAAAACCCCTAAATGCGTTCTTAGCTTCGCACAAAATGCGACAAAAAGCGTAAAATTACTTATTTATGTGGTCCCATAAATTTATTCTTACACCACACTTTTGAAAATCATATGTCAATAAAATAAGCCACTAGCAGAGAAGGGATTTACAAATTTAAAACTAAGCACACATTTGATAGTTTCTTGATGTGGATTGTGAAACATATTTTCTTATTGACGCTTCAACCCCTTCCAGCCACTGTCTATTGTTGAGGACAGCGGAGTTTTCAAACGATCCTTCAAACTGAGGCGACAAAAAGGTCAGTATGTCACATCGCTGCTTCGTGAATCCGTGTGTGTGTGATATGACCGGGGATGAAATCAATTCAATATGGATTTAAAATATATTTAGTCAGTCAGTCCGATCCAGTCGCTAATGCTTTGGATTTCAAAATCCTGATTGAGTTTTTCCATGGTTTTCCTTAGCTCCACTATAAGAATACCGGGAAGATGGCTTAACAAAGACTCTTTTCCCTACCTTTGTTGGAATAACCGAATATTTGCTTGAATATTCGAATATTCGTTTGCTCGTTAACGAACAGCTATATATCAGTTCATTTGCTTTTCGGATATCCGGTTAATCAGATCCGAATAATAAAACGATCAGTATAATTACTCGAATAATAACCAGATGATTTTCACAACCATAAATCTGATGGCCGTTATCCGCTTCATCACAACTATCAGTGAATATTACATGCACTTTATCCGGATTTTAAGTGTAGGCTGAATTTTAGCTTTCTGCATATTATCTGCTTTCCGTAATCAGGTGTCATCCGAATATTCCCTAATAGCATTAAATATCATATGGTTATCCAGGTGATGTCCCGCCGGGATATTTGTGACGTCCATGCAACATCCCACGATATCCACAGGACGTCCTTTAAGTGTTGATCAGATGGCAGAATGTCCGCTTCATGGATATCCCATGGGATGTCCCGCAGGATCTCCATGGAATGTCCGTGAAACGTCATATGACCATCGCGATGGGATGTCCGGTGGTATTATGGGATATCGCATGGGTATCACAAATCACCCAGCTGGACATCCCTAGGGTGGAAGGTTGGGTCAAGCTTTGTCCTTTCATTTATAACTTAACGAAGGTGTAAAGGTCCTTTTTGGTACTTAGTGCAGTCTCTTAGACCTAAAATTTAATAGTATGGGGACAGGTTGGACAAAAGCACGATATTTTTTTCATGTTTTCCGTATGACTAATACTTTTCATTTTTGTTAGGATCCACGTGAACAAGACAATGGTTCGTGAGTTATGAATTATATTCTAAATGGGCGTGTCCGCCAACAGAGCACACAGCTGTTAAATAGTGCCGTAATACAAATAACAATACCTGGGTCACTACAGAGTACTTTTATGCTATTTAAGTGTTCCTTATGTGATATGAAAGTCATATGAATAATAATGGATTGAATATATATATATATATATATATATATATATATATATAATAAATCACAGCCATCACTGTGATCGCCACTGTCTTTTATTCTCAGCAGCTCCCCAATTGTCCTCACGATTCTGGGTCAACACCGAAATATTTTAGCCCCCACCGGGAATCGAACCCGGGACCGCTCGCACTGAAGTCGAGCGCGCTACCGACTAGGCTACGCAGGAGCTCATATATATATATATATATATGTATGTGTGTGTGTGTGTGTGTGTGTGTGTGCGTGCGTCAGTGTTTTTTGTATATCATACTTCTATTGTTTTCAAGAAACCTATGTCACCTTTATATTCTGTATTTTTCAGTTCTGACCGTCTGTAGATGAAGACATGGATTGCAAAGCCTGCGTTATTTGTCAGCAACAAACTACCGAAGGGCTGAAATGTCCCTTGAACGCAGTAGAACCTGGAGATAAATCCCAACCCTATAAGAACTTTCTAGGCACAGTTAGTGAATTTCGAAAGTTGAACAGACTTCCTGTGCCTCTCTACTTCGAAGAAGACACAAGTGTTGAACATTTAATCAAGAATCAAGCTAGTTGGCATAAATCCTGCCATGGGAAATTCAACAAATGTAAGCTTGCAAGAGCACAGAAAGGAAAGAGACTTGGAAGAAGCAGAGCCATCCAGCGAAGGTGCAGAAGGTAAGCGATGTAGGGATCGCCTGTCACAGACAAAGAAGATCTGCATCTTTTGCACTGGAAGTGAGGGTGACCTTCATGAGTTCATGACATTGACGGCTGATAATAACATCAGGCACATGGCCACAGACTTACGGGATACTGCTGTTATAGCGAGAATGTCTGCTGGAGATGTTGTAACGACAGATGGCATATACCACCTGAAATCCCTTACTGAATTCCAGAATCGTCATCGAGCACTCATGAGAAAAAGAAGAAGCACTAATGACGGTAAAATGGAAGAAAAGAAGACAGAGGCGCACGCTTTCATTGAACTTATAAACTTTATAGAAAGCTCAGTAGAAGATGTTCTCTGCTTCAAACTGTCTGAGTTGCGTCACAAGTATGCAGATCATCTTATGGAACTTGGAGTTCAGAAGGAGATCAACAAAGTTCGGTTCAAAGAAAAGGTTCTTAGCTACTTTCCGCAGGGCTAAGTGCAGAGTGATGGAAAGCATAATATGCTTATTTTGGACCAGGGCATGAAAAAATGTTAAAACATGCTTTTGCAGATTATGAAGGAGACGCAGCAATATTAGCTAAAACTGCAAACAAATATCATTTGGATCTGATGGATTTTATTTCGTTGGCACTTTCCCACCAAACTGTCAAAATAACTCTGTACCAACGACCTTGAAAATACTTGTTTCAATGTTATTGAATGGATGTGTTATCAACAGGCAAGACTCGCACGAATCACAGGAAACTTACTATTTCCCAAACAATCATGTTAAATTGCAAGAAAACAACAAAATCTGTGGTGCAATCTCGCCATTCTTTGTCCTCTGAACCGCCACTTCCGTTATATATAGGGCTGAATGTGCACACTCTTAAACGATCAAGAAAATTGATAACTCAACTATACCACTTGGGAATTTGCGTCAGTTATCGCCGTGTTCTTCAGGTGGATAATCAGCTAGCAACTGCAGTTTGCCAGAAAACACTGAGTGAAGGAGTAGTGTGTCCATCTCTGCTTCGCAATGGGTTTTTCACAGTTGACGCAATAGATAATCTTGATCACAACCCTGCAAGTACCACTGCCAAGGGGTCTTTCCATGGCACTGGGATCAGCATTTTTCAAGTACCATCTACCTCTAACCCAGGGTAAACCAGAGCTCACTCTTCCTGCGGAGACTGAGAGAAAGAATTTATCTTTGCCTAACAACTATGCCGCTGTACCAGCAGTAGCTCTGCAAGAATCCACAGTTGAGGTGCCAAAGATCAACATGACAAAGGTAGTTGTGGGAGATTTGTTTGAAGCAATGAAGTATGAGAATTTGTGGATTCAATCATCTCTCGAACTGATTAATAAAGAGAAGATGGAAAAAGGAGACAGTCTGTCATGGTCATCCTACCACGCTTCCCATCAGACAGAGCCATCAAATAAAGAGCACTGCTCTTTCACAGCTTCAGCCTCTCTTCTATGAGAAGGCAGCATCAGCGACCATGATCAAGCATCGTATGGATGTTGTTCGTCAGTCAACACAATTCCTGAATCCCATGCAGATACCAGTAGTTGCAATGGATGCTCCCCTGTTTGCGTTGGCAAAGTACATACAATGGAAATGACCCACAACACACGGAGAAGACAAATTTGTAGTGATGTTCGGTGGCCTCCACATAGAGTTAGCTGTATGGAAAACCATTAGCAAGTACCTCGAAGGTTCCTAGTGGACAAACGCTCTGACACAAGCAGGACTTGCATCGTCAGGAACAGCCGATTCATTTCTCAACTGTTGACATATCAACAGGACGAGACATGTACACCAGGTATGTGCTGTTGTTCTGAAGAAGCTCCAGAGAGTTGCTTTTTTTGCATCACAGTCCACAGACACTAAGAATTCAGAAGAAACATGGAGATAGGAAATGGTTAGAAGGAACCCAACATTTCAGTATTGGGATACGATCTTCAGGCTTGAACTCATTGGTTTTCTCCTGGTTAGAGCTCATAGAGAAGCTAACTTTGTTCTGTATGTAGAATCACTGAAAGCCCTGGTTCCATGGTTCTTCTCTTTAGACCATCAGAATTATGCCCGTTGTATCCCTATTCATATATGCGACATGGAAAGCCTGCCATCGCCCATCTTCCAAGAATTTGTGCAACATGGCCACTGGGTTGTTCGTAAAACAACAAACAAGTTCTCAGCTATGAATATTGATCAAGATCATGAACAGAACAACGAGCTTGTCAAAGGTTCTGGTGGGGCAATAGGACTCACTGAAAATCCATCAGCGTTCAGAAAGTGGATGCTAGGAGATCCTGAACAAGCACGATTGCTCGATGAATTTGAACACAGACGCAGCCTGGAAAGTATAAAGCATTGTCACCATGAAGAAGGCCTCGCAACACAGAAGAGCTTCAAGCAACAGGTATTGAGCCTTTCAGAGACTATGAGGAAAATGGGCAATTCCTTTCTAAATGATACTGACGAACTGTTGACTTGATATTCTCAACCAGTCTGTAGTGAATACGGTACGTACTATCGAAAAGGTTGGCGAACAACAGTACAAGGCCTACTGCAAGTCAGTCCTCGTTGACTATGAAAGGTCTATTCATGACCCAATTTACAAGAACTCCTTCTAACTGTTCAAGTCTGCTCCGAAAATCAGTGGCAAGGAAGCATACAAGACTGCAAGTCTGAAGACAGATATCAATCTGATTTCGAGATTGTACATCGTCGCACAACACCGGAACTGTGATATGAATACTTTCTTCAGTCATGAAAATCACCCGTTTCCTCCATCTTTGTCTGATAAAGGAAAGCTTCGATTTGGAAAGTCTGACTTGATCACATGTTTGGTAAAGACAGCAGAGAAAGAAGTGCCAAATGTGCTGCAATTCGATGAAATTGATTCTAAAACTGCATTTTCGACCAACCCGAATGAAACAGAGAGATGTGCCAACTTTCTTTGATGTGAAGGTGTTCGATGGTGCTGCTGTAGTGCACTTTTTCTCGCCAACTACATGTGTCAGGACATTTGAAGACTATGCCAGTGATGTTTTCATTCCTTACATAGAACAGCAGCTTGATAACTCAAAAATGGTAGACATTGTCTGGGACAGGTATGTGAAAGGAAGCATCAAAAGCTCGGTCAGAGAGAAAAGAGGAAAAGGAGAACGAAGAAAGGTTGCAAGTCAAAATAAAATTCCAGGAGAGTGGCAAAACTTCTTGTGTGATGCAGACAACAAGCAGGAGCTGTTCACGTTCCTGACAGAGAAGATCGAGAGCAGTGAATTTTCCCCTGGCAAGGAAGTAGTGACAACATATGGAGACGGTGTTCTGGTGAGCGGTAGTCACCTATCCATGCCAGCCTGTAACCACGAAGAGGCAGATACAAGACTGGTCTTACATGTACAACATGCCCTGCAACAAGGATCTGTGTCTTGTTTGGTCCGCACTGTAGACAACGATGTCGTAGTTATTCTGATAGGAAAGTTTCACCAGTTACAAGACTTGTGTCCTAATGCCAATATCTTCTGGTTAGTATTCGATACAGGGAGGAATTTTTCCTACATCCACGTGAATGTTATTTCTCAAACCTTGGGGAAGGAGAATTCCACAGCTTTGCCGGTGTTCCACAGCTTCACTGGCTGTGACACTGTCTCGTCATTCCTTGGGAAAGGAAGAAATCAGGATGGATGGCTTGGAAATCTTATCCGGAAGTTACAACAGTCTTCACCAAAATTGCCAGGAATCCCTTCATAGTAGTGGACGTTTACAGTGACAGTTTTCGAATTATTGAACGCTTCACAGTAATCATGTACCAGAAAACAAGTCAATTGGAGTCAGTGAATGAAGCTCGAAGAGAAATGTTTTGTCAGCAAAACAAGACAATGGATGCCATCCCACCAACACAGTCTGCTTTCTTTGAACATACAAAGCGTGCTGTTTACCAAGTAGGGATCTGGTGCACATGTGATGTATCTCAGCAGAAGTTACCAAATCCGAAGGGATGGGGGTGGAAAATGGACAGAGACAGTCAGCGCTGGACTCCATTCTGAACAGCACTACCAGTGGCATCTAAGGCATGTGGTGAATTTGCAAAGTGTGGTTGCAAAGCTGCAGCTGGTTGGACAGGCAAATGTGCTTGCAAGAAGGCGCTGTGGCCCTGCACAGAACTTTGCAAGTGCAACTGTAGCAGAAACTGAGCTCCCAAATGTTTTTTTTTTCTGCAAAGTTTATCAAACACAGAACATAGTTTTTTTTCCTTTTCATTTCTCTCTTCTTAAAGTTTGAAGTCTAATTCTTTTAATTAAAAAAAAAATAGAAGATATATTTTCAGTCCAACTTGTTTTTAACATTTCCCAACACACTTTTTATTAGTTAATAACGCGAATATTTTTACAACCGGAATGTGAGCCTCCACAGCAGGGTGAAGTTCCAGGCTGTTGTGTCAGTCTATAGGAAAATATGCCCTTTCTCTTGCGCAAGTCGATCCATAAAAATGTCATGTGACAGGATCCATGAGCGCTGATCGCGTGGATCCTACCAAAAAATATTAGATATTAGCATATGACCTAACAATAAACCTTGCACAGTTTGGTGCTTTTGTCCAACCTGTCCCCTTCATCTTGCTAAGAGACCCCACTAACTGGGATGCCCTGGGTATGAGTGACGGGCTTTCACCGTCTCCGTGTTAGTCATTTTCAGGAGTCTTAGTTGGATGTTGTTGAATTGCACAGCATCCAAATATGACTCCTGAAAATGACTAACACGGAGAAGGCGAAACCCCGTCACTCAGACCCAGGGCACCCCAGCACCATAAACAACCTTTCCATCTTCGTTAAGTAATAATAGAAAGGACAACGGCTGCGCCAAACTCATCTCAGTCCCGTCTACAATAACATCAGCATCTATCCATCCACAAGAAGGAATCATTAATTGCAGAAAATGATCCTGCAATGAGTATCGAAGTAGCATTTTATTGACCGTCTTCAGAATACAGAAAAAACATTGGTAGGAAAACTGACCTCAGCGTACCATCTTCGTGGACATTATATCCGTGGTGTGGTATACTGACAACACTTTACTCATAAAAAAGGAAGCACTTGATAACAATCGAAGAATTGCGTAAATGGTCCAGATGGTAAGCTTCTGCGGAACAATGCAGAAACTAGCCGAGTGTTCAAAATTCGTCATGACTGATAACCCACGGAATGCAGTGATAACTCACAGAACTGAAAAATATATTTAAAAAACGCTATACACAGCACTACACTACTATCGGTCCGGCATATTGGGTGACGCCCAGCGCATTGTATCACCATATAAGCGGACCGGGAGTATAGTCATGTGCTGTCTAGCGGTTTTTATATTTTTTAGTATTAAGTGTCGACATGGCTTTAGATTGCGGGCAATTCCCCAACATCCTCTAAAAGAATGAAAATATTACCTTGTGTCCTTCGGTATGTTGAAGTCCTCGATGTAGACCTGAAGATTGATTGCTGGTGCATCCTCATGCAGTCAGTGTTCGCGTTGTTTGGTTCTGGGAGATCCTCACATCCCGCCAGTCGCACTGCCAGTTTATTAATTAAAAGCAGAGCAGTCTCGTAGCATGAGAGGTCCCACAACAATTTTAGCTCCAAGGAGCTCTCGAAAGCGATTGTGGATTGTACAAAATTAAAATAACAGTTTTTTATTGTTGTTTTAATTTTTAATTTATTAATTCTATAACAAAATTGACACAAATCAATCACGTATTTCACGTCATTGAAAAAAATAACACAAAAAATAATGAAGTCTCAGTGATGAACTTTTAAGACTTGTTACTATACAACTATCGCCTTTTTTGTGCAAATTTGGAATTTTTGAAGTGTACCTTTTGAGATATTTGATGTTGAAAATTCCAGATTTAAAAAAAATTGCAATGTTTGCAAACCGGAAAAAAAAAAGGATATGGTTCTCAGATCTGAAACTATTTTGGGAAGTTCTATACCATATAGCCTGTATCCAGAGAAAAAAGGTGAGTCTCAGTTATTTCTTTTAAGAAAATCAAAAATTAAGATTTTGATGATTTAAACATCAGTATTCAACGCTTTTTTGTTGCCGAATTATTAAAGTAGCCTAAATGTGCATAGAACGTAAAATGTTATACATTGCATTATCTTTGATACTGTTTTTGTTCAAACTCAATATATTTTTTAAAAAAAATTATAGAGTTTAACGCAAGCCTCTGCAAGGTGCAAAATACAATGACGCGCCTATACAAAATGGCCGCTACAAAAAACTGAACAACTAACAAATTATTGAATGCCTGTTTGCAGCACCCTGAATGTAGTACAAACTTCGGTAAAAAAATAAAAATAAATAAATTTTGTCAGCAACTTTTAAAAATGAAATTAGCTAATTTGATATGGATTGACCCTGAAGCAAGTGCAACGAAGCAATGCTTGATAACGTGACTCAATTACTTACAATATTACTCACTCCTTCCCACTGATTTCACAACATATCATACACAGTTTCACCAAGCAAATGCCGGGTGGTGACTTAAGAAAGGCCCTGGACGATACCTGGCTATCCTAGCCTTACCCTATCCCGGTCTGAGCCAAAGATGCTAAAAGGTTGTAAATAAATTCAATTCAAATATAGCGTTGACAACAAATGAACCTTTAAGTGCGTCACATGAAGCTGAAAATAGCTTATTCCCCTTCCTGCCATTAGTTTATAGTACATGCGGCATTCTTTTTTACCGTACTGGTTTAAACAAACTATGTTTATATAAATTCGCATTGGGTGAAATCTTGGAACAAATACAGATTAATGGATACAGGCTTCACCGATCCGATTCACTACTCCAAGTAGCTGTGAAATGAATGTTACAAGAAATGTCACAAAGTAGAAGCACTTGTAGCAGTGAACCGGAAGCGGTAACCCAATAATTACAATTTCACTAGTAATTTTACACAAGAAGTTATTAGGCATAACATAATTTAACCGATCCTAACAAAAGAACAAAAATAATCTAACCGGACTTTTCTAAGCCATACGCTAATCTTATCGGCTGTAATGGGTGCATAAGTAACGTTCGGGACAAAATAATTTTCCATAAATCGGAGACAAAGTGAACGTAAATATCACGGTCGTGCAATCTGATTGTCGCGTAAATAGAATAGCTGCAGCAAGACTACGCAATGATGAAAAAAATCTAACCTGACTTCTCTATTCTGTCACACACTACCTAAATGGCTGTAGTGCATCGAAAGGTAAAATAAATAGTTCATATTCATGAAAAAAAAAAAAGTAAATAAAATAAAATAGTTTGACAAATTGTAGACAAAGAAAGCTAACGAAAATATTGGGGTTGTGCATTGCTTGAATTGTAGAGTGTGGAAAGTAGAAAAAGAAAAAAAAAACTTAAAATGCATTGTGTGCGTAGTGCATTAATTTACAGAGTAAGGTTCATGAATGAACAAATGATGTGATTTTCACAATTCTAAAGCCCAATTGCACTATATACACCCCGGAAACTCTCAAATGAAAGGGTAGGTATTTATTACTGATTGTAGGTTTAGTTAGAATAATTAGGCCTAGGTTGTTTTTCATTATTGGAGTAGCAAACAAATTTACTACTCGCACAACGTGACAAACAAAACGTGCCAACCAGCTATTTGAAATATTGTACAGTTCCAAAACTGTACCGAGTATTTGTTTCTAAAATTATACCACAAGTCAGGTTGGATATTTTGCTTCTCGATAAAATTCACATGTTATTTACAGCTACAAGATACTACAGTTTTATTAAATAATTTTATGCGAAATAATAACAGTTACAGAACATTATTAGATGTTGGATTACTCTCTATAATTTATTATATTTAGCACGGATCCAATAGTAATAATGAACATATGTTAGAAAACATATCTATATATCGTTCATGTAAAATTAGAAGCTCCCAGTATACCCTGTTTTGGGAGAATATTTGTAACTGAGTTCATTTCTTAAGTGGTACCTATTGTTTTAATATCATTCGTTTTGTATGTGCGTACCTATGTAAATTGCATATTAAACTAGAGTGGAGAAGTTCTTGTACAAGACTACCAATATAACTGTGTACATTGAGAAGTAATAGAAGTGCATACAAAGTTTACAGTGCACAAGTTTAATGGAACTGGAAGTGCAACGAATACATATATAATCATCGTCAATTACTGGCTATTCTGGAATACATTTAATATTAATCAAATTTGTCATTGGAACAAATATATTCTCCAAGTAAATCTGATGGGAATTTTCTCAGGGTAGAAGTTATCCATGTACATTGTACGGTGTCCTGGAATGGAATAATAAGAAATAGGGTATGTAATGTGTTTATGCTTATTAGTAAATTTCTATTTTCTTTGTATTTATTTGTGTTTATTAATCTGTTCCTTTTACAGGATTTAGTTAGATTTACATAACTAAGTTACGGTTATGTTGGCGACTCCGTTACGCGGGTCATTAGGTTAAACTGTGGCTGTGAAATAGTTATCGATAGGAACTAGGGAACCCCTCCCGCAGTGTATCCAACCTAGTACTATAGTACCAGTTTCAGCAAGCATAGTCTGAAGTGGGAAACATTAATTTTGTTATTAGCAACTATAAAGAGAAGCGTTGCAATAGTTACTCTTTGCCCATATATTGTTATGAGAAGGCATTGAGGAAACGTTACAATATGCGTAGCGTTTTTTAAATTTATTTATGGCTTTTACCATAATAGCATCCGACATCCATAGGACGTTCTGAACCGGTTCCATTGATGTCACAATGTTGCACGGAATATTGGGACATACCCAGGATATCCATAAGAAATCCTAACTGGATAATCCCGGCTTTGTGAGTAGAGGGTATTCTGGGGATATCTTGGCAGGACGATCCCGAATGTGGTCGTATTGCAATATCCTGAGATAATATGTAACGCTCGCAAACAGTCTATTGTTTCACGCAAGCATGATTCGCGTTTGGCAACTGTTTACTGCCTGTTTATACTAGACGGTTATTGCAACATTCCTTCGAACTAACATAATTGAGTTACTACGCATAGTTTAGAGGTAAGCATATGTCAGTTCATATTGTTAAGTGCATGCATATGTTTTAAGATAGCTAGGATATTGTGTATTTATTAATTTCACGTAAGTGAGCGCACCAAGTTGCAACTGTCATTACCTTATGCCTTTGTGATGAACATGCTTCATGATGACCTCACATTAATAGAGGGGGAACTAACTTCAAATAAAAGCGAGAAATTATTTTGTTGTAACCTACACGGAAAGGTCAAGACACCTGCCGCGCACAGCCTTTCTTGCGGTGGGGGTACGTATACGTTTGCTGAATTGCGTAGTATAAAAAATAAAATCTGAATGTGCTTTTAGTTTAAGGTGGTTAGGGATCTTTGGCTTAGGCCGAATGGATGATGATAGATCGATATTTCAGTAGGTGATGGAAGCTTAAGGGAAGATGATCAGAAAGGAAAACTTAATACTTGATAATCATTTAACATGCACATGCAAGGCAAGAGTGTAGGTCCACCCTAAGCTAATACACGAAGAACGTTTCGTTTATGACTGCCGATGAACACGAAGGTTATAAAAGTCAGTGTTTAGGTAGCCGGTGAGAAATTTGCTAAGTTCGAAATATCCCACAATGTAATTATTACGAACCACCATGCAATTCCCACTCGGAAGGTCGTGGGTACACGCCCACCGGCAACCCATCCTACTGCATGATGAGGTTTTTCCAGAGGGGTTCTAGTCGGTCACATCAGGCAAACGCCGGGATGGTACCTACATACCGGCTCTGGCTGAATACCTTGCAACACCTCCCGGGCTGAGCCTTAGATGCCTAAAAGCCATAAATATTTTTTAAAAGAAAACACTACGCACATTTCAAATAGCTGGTTGGCATGTTTTGTTTGTCGCGTTGTGCAAGTAGTAAATTTATTTGCTACTCCATAGTGAAAAATCACCTAGACCTAATTATTCTAACTTAACCTATCAGTAATGGATATCTGCCCTTTCCTGTGCGAGTTTTCGGGGTGCAGATAGTGCAACTGGTCTTCAGAATTCTGAAACTCACTCATTTGTTCGTTACTCTGCAAATGGATGCACTACGCACACAATGCATTTTAAGTTTTTTATTTTTCTACTTTCCACATTCTACTATTACATGCATTGCACAAACCCAATATTTTCGTTAGCTTTGTCTACGATTTTTGTCAAACTATTTATTTTGCCATGAATATGAAATATTTATTTACCTTTCCATGCACCCACTACAGCCAATTAGGTAGTCTGTGACAGGATAGAGAGATCAGGTTAGATTTTTCATCATTACGTAGTCTTACTGCTGCCACAGGCGATTATACGTTGCTATTCCATTTAAGCGACAATCATGATATTTATTCCCGTGATATTTACATTCACTTTATTTCCGATTTATGGAACATTATTTTGTCCCAAACGTTATTTGTGCACTCTTTAAAAACTTTATTTTTTCATGGGCCAGTCAAGTAACTTTGGACATCGGCCCGTCACGATTCGCCTTT
>JAGDQP010012777.1:6532-49440 GCA_022664845.1 Lepisma saccharinum
CATGGTAACTGAATCTTTATGGACAAAGATTCACATGGTAGTGTAGACCTCATGGTAGTGTAACACTACTTACTACTCTGGGATTTTCATTGTCCTAGTTTATATTCAAAATGCAAAACTTCAAGAAAGAGCTTTGGATTCTTGGCACTTCAGTCAGTAACTAGTGCTATTCACTCTTCACAACTACTGTATCAAATCTTTGTTTGTCTGAAGTTTGTTAACCATCTTAAACAGATCAAATGATGTTACGACTGTTACAGTTAGTAACCTAACACGGATGATACTAGTCGATTCAATCAAAAGAATGTATTTACATAAATCATAAGAAAGAGAAAAACCAAATATATGAATGTGGTGTAAAATTATCCACAGTGTTCTTTAAACTATATCTATTACTGAGTAAGAAGCAATGTATTTTCTGTGGTGAAGTATCGTGTTAGTCCAGTTTTATATGCACTTAAAAACTTTAATTTAGGGGCAAAGAGATACTGAACATAGCGAGAAAAAGAAAAATTAATAAAACTGATGATCATACCTTTTATCTAGTGGTTACCGTCGCTGACTGCTGATCGTGGAGTCCCGGGTTCAATTCCCGGCTTTGCCAAGAGATTTTTCCAAAGCGAGAAGGTATGGAACGGTGCCCATTCATCATCGTGATGGAATTGAGGAACTGCTGTGAACAATAGGCCATGGTGATCACAGCCAAAGGCTTCGGCTTTCCTCTCCCAACACGTCTAGTCAGCGTGGGAACAGTAGACCAACTCCTGCCTCCGGAAGAAGGCTCATCCAGTAATGGATTGAATATGGCTGTGAATTATATATATATAGATAGATAGATAGATTCTTGCACCTTTATATAATGTATTTTTTGAATCCTGCTTTAGTAAACTTCTTAGTGATGTAAAAACAATGCGTAAGCTTATGAGGAGTTTGATTAGCACTAAATCGAAATATTGTATTAATATCTGCATTGGGCGAAAACTTGAGAATTTGGTTAATACATGTAGAAGAAAATGAATACTTCTATTGTCTTTGCAATGTGATTATACTTAACGAGAATATGTAAATCGTTTTCCCAAGTTATGTGATGAGTTGTAGTTCCTATAACGAATACAAAGAATCAAACATTGAAAGGTAGTATCGTACGTAAAGTATATTAATAAATGCATAATTATTTATCAGAATGAAACTACGTACGTACATTGTATATATTTGACGTAAATGAACGTGCTGGTAGTTAACTCGTCACATTAAAGTAAACAAATGGTCCAGGATATTTAATCATATATTATTTATGATAATTGTTTAGATTATGCGAAAAATCCTCATCTTTGTTCCAGAATAGCGCTCCCAAAAAAATATAGGGTACACGACTGTGAAAGGTATTTTATGCCTTATCGTAAACAGTGCTGTACTAAAACATCTGTCCTTATATTATTCGCCACTTTATCAAGTATAATTATAAGTTATTTTTGCAATAGAAAACAGTTGTTGATTCCTTATAACTTTAAGGTACATTAAGGATCACAAAAAGTTATAATTGCATCTTTCAAAAATTTCAAATTCCAAGTCCGAAATAATTGTTGGGCAGCATAATATGAGTTTCCAAAGAGGAACTATTAGGCATATTTCATGTATGTTTAGTCAAAATATGCAACTAAACTAGAAGCTTCAAGTCTCCTTATTCACTAGTGTAGGAAAATAATGTAATTAAATAGAATGAAAGCTTTAATTTGCACATTATTCGCTTTAATTGTTGCCCTTTTCAGTATGTACGCACTTACTATGAAAATGACTGCCCATAGTAAACGGCACAAAGTGCATTCATTACGTGAAGGTTGACGTTAACAATTGTGTGGTTTTAAACTATATTCAAATGCTCTAGCAATTTATGACAATCTTTGAGTTGGTAATATGATCGTGGAAAATACAATTAAGATTAGTTTTTTGCGGTGTGCTCTACTCATTGTATAATATTTTTTAAAACTACCTTGTGTCGAAAACCATAATACGACTGGTACGCTGCTTCACTTATCACTGTCCTACAAGTTCCATTTTTTTTCTCTCTCTCTCTCTCTCTTTCCTGAACGGAAGTAAATGTTCCTTATAGTTTTTGACGTCCTGATGAAGTCAGATATGCTGTATCAGGTCTGGGTTTTGAGATATTTTGAAGGAAACTCCATATTTTTTAAATGTATGTCTTCTAATAATATATTGCTATTTTATTAGTATTTTTATGTACAAATCAAACTATATGAAAAAAAAATTACGTACATGGTACATTTTGATATCAGAAGGATAAACTAATATTTATATGTTAGTATTGCGTGCAATTTTACATAAACAATAGACTGGCAAAAAAAAAACTAAAGTCCACATGTATGAGACAACCCGTATACATATAAAGATGCAGCTGAAATCAATGCATTTATGCATTGTCAACCAAAGAAAAGTGTGAAAAAGACAGACAGATTGATGCATGTTAAGAAGCACAAAATAAAATCAACACCTATGAAGCCTTCCTTTTGGGTGATGTGGGGAGCGTGTCACGTGCCGAGTTTCCGACAGTAATTGTGAGCATTGACACACCAGATTTTCCTTTGTATCGCTGGTCCTGGTTCTGAATTAATTGGTGAAACCTCTCATCATGCTCATCAGACACAGCTCCTTGGTTTTCGGGAAAGAAAGATAGTAGGAAATGCACTTTAAGCGACGTATTGCATCGCATATTGTGCAGGTTTGACAACAATAAATCAACTAGTTGCACATAGTTCGCACTTTTGCTATTTCCCAGAAAATTTTCTAAGACACTCTTAACAGAAATCCATGTCTTCTTCTCCACTTCTGAAAGTTTTTCATGGAATACGTAATCTTTCATCAATTGACGTATCTGGAGCCAATGCACACAACTTCTTTTAATTTAACATCTGAGATATGTGGGAAGTTTTTCTGGAGATACGTAAATCCTTTTCCAACCCGTTTACAAATACCTTCATAAGACCCAATTTAATGTGAAGGGAAGGCAGAAAAATTTTCTTGTGACCGACTAGAGCTTCCTCTTTCACATTCTTAATTCCCATTGCTCTACTGTCCCACTCACAAAGAAAACAACAGTACTTTGTGTAGCCTAACTGTAACCCTAACACCAAACAAATCACCTTCAAGTCTCCACATATGTTCCACTTATGCTCATCATACGTCACTTTCTGCAGCGGGAGTTTCAAAGTATAAGTTTCCTTCATGCTTGCTTTTGACGAGTCCAAGAATAACCGCCACTCATCGCCACTGTGTTCGTTATGCCTGCATCAGTCGTACAACATCTGTGCAATATAGGCAATCATCACTACTGCTGTAAAATTAAAGAAAGTCATGTTGTCTATTACTTTAGAATGTCACTTCGGTTTCTTTTTGAAGAAGACTCCAACCTTGAAGCCTTGAATCTAGGAGCTCAGGTTGTTGTTTGGGTAACTTCAAGTCTCTTAACAAGGTCGTGCAGTTCCTCCTGAGTTATCAAATGTCGTTCTCTAGCACCTTCTGTATGTGTAGGATCCTCACGGTTACTACTCACACCACATTCACTTTCATCTCCGTCACTGCTGTCTTTTGTCCGTATTTCTGACGGCACTGGCACAGGGAAACCCTAGAACGTTATTCACTATCAAAAGACAAAAGTAGCAATCGTGTGACTGATCACGTGATTCAAACCATAATATTGCACAGTGTTCCAGGAACCCTGAAAATTGGCCAAAAATGATTTTTGCAAACAGATGAAATGTGTGCTATATATTTATGAAAAGCCAAATACCTGGGGTTAACAAAATAACCCCCGTGGATATATTTAATCTTTCCAGTAGTCTTTCAGAACCACCTAAATTGTAAGCAAAGAGTTATGGTGATTTTCCGCATGTATCATGCAAAATTGACGGCATGGTTATGGGATTTGTATACCTGTGCTCACTCAAGGCATTGTATATGTGGTGCTACTCCAAAACACATGAATGACTTAAACAGGACGCCAAAGGAAAATCATGATACCTTCAAATGTTACGCTGCACACTTGGATCAGCTTTATGGAATGGCTTAAAATGGCAGGTCAGGGGAAAAGAGAATAGGTATGTGGTGGTACAATGGAAGAAACAGGTTCAACTCCAACTAAAAGAGGAACTCGGCCTCATCGTAGATCATCCACAGCCCGGAGGTTCGGGTCAACAAATGACGGAACACGTCGCGTTGAACATTCGGTTACGAAGATAACCGGTCAAGAGATGTGCGTGCATCTTACAAGCCATATCAAGCGATTACAGCATCAAAACACACAGAAGTTCCAAACGTACGCATTAAAGACAGCAAAGCTCTACATACAGCAATACCCCTGGTACTTCATGCCTGCGTCTGTGCACAAGGTGCATGTTCATGGGGCGACCATCATCTCGCATAATTTCAGTGTATAATATGTAACAGTTTCTCGCAAAGTATGCACTGAAATTACATACTAGTAACAGTTTTCTACAGAGAAGTAAAATGCCTTTCAAGGGTATGCGGGAAAATACAGGATTATTTTGTGGAAAAGTATTGAGCACACGGTTCCTTTTTCGTGCTAAATGAGATTTTTGTATGTGTGTGTCATAGAATGTTAATCATCTGTTTCTTCTATCATATTTCATGTACAGCGTATTTTAGCTTTATTGTTGCTGTATTTGTCAGTGAAGCTTTATTTTGATTTTCTTATTTTAGGTTGATGAAGACTACATTCAAGATAAATTTAATTTGACAGGGCTGAATGAGCAAGTTCCACACTATCGACAGGCGCTTGATATGATCTTGGACTTGGAACCAGGTTAGTTATTATGCCACGTTCTTTATTCGCAATGACATAGTAAATAATGTAATCTTAGTTTCATTTTTATGAACCCACAGGATTTTGAGGGTGTGTATGGTAACGAAGCCTACTTAAATCGTGATTAAAGGAAGAGAGCACCTTCACACACACACACACACACACACACAATCGAATCCAGTACTTGTCTTTTTTACATGACCTCGTCTATATTTCTTGTTAACTACAGTTTGTATAATAATCTCTTATCAGGTCAAGACCCAGAAAACGTTAATTCGGTAACAAAATTGGCCCCATTTGTAGTTTTAGAATCACGAACAGGTAGAAGAAGAAGAAAGGGAAGGAAAGAACAGAGAATGTGGAATAGGAGGGTGGCAAGAAGGACATAAAGATTAATGTTCCTGGATAATTCTGTGATTCTTCCTGCGTGCGATTTTTCGGTATATATATTTAAGAGAGAGTTATTTGGAAAATTGAAATATTGGAATCGAGCAAAGTTGAAAATATCGATATCGAACGATTTTTCATTTCTATTGGTATTTAATTTCAGACTGTTTTTCCGGTATGAACAATATTCAGTTTTCAGCAATTTTTCGATGTAAACGATATTCAGTTTCCAACGATTTTTCACTATAAACGATATTCAGTTTTCAACGATATTTCGATATGAATTATATTCGAATTCCAACGATTTTTTTATATGATTTTTTATATATATATGAACTATTTCAAACGATTTTTCGATGTAAAGGAAAATTAAACAGAAAAAGGAAGGAAGTGATTTCTTTTGTTTTTATGTGTTTTCAATTAGAACAATAACACCAAGAACTCCTTCCTTTTTGTCTTTAATTTTATCTAAAAGTGACCTACCGGCTTTGCTTTGTCTTAGTGATATACAGGGTGATTATAAGTATCCGTACCAGGGCTTTAATATGGCTCGTGTTGCTCATCGAGCTTTGAAACAAGAATCTACATAGCAAGTGTACATGGAGAATCACATGGTTATGTTGCTAAAAGCAGTGGAATCCAGGAAATAGCTCTACGGTGGGTAGCTTCAAAATTTGACATGTCAAAATGGCTTCATTTTGCTCCCTTCGAAACAAGCACTAAATGTTGAACTTTTACAGGAAACACTTCTCGATAGTCCATGTCGTTTGGTAGCTACAAGATTAATTAGTAGATCAACAATATGATGTTGTAAAAGGTTTTCGCATGCTGTAACTCAAAGAAAATAGTAAATAAAGAGTTCGTAACTCACTGTAGTTTCAAACCTTTCATTTACTATTTTCTTTGAGTTAAAACGTCCGAAAAGTCCAGAAAACGCTCTAGCTACGCCATATTATTGTTGACCTACCAATTAGCTCTTGTAGCTGCCAAACGGTGTGAACAACCGTAAAGTGTTCTCTGTAAAGGTGGTTCAAAATTTAGCACTTGTCTCAGAGCAAAATCAACTCGTCTTTCATTTAAATTTTTTCAGTTACCCCCCATAGAATATCACCATATGATTGTGTATGTGCACTTCGGTATGTCTCCACCCCTCACCCCTTTCAAAACCTGATGTGCAATAGGTTCCAAACGAAAGCCCTGGTACGGAATCTTAGAACCACCCTGTATATACAGTTATTGAAAAAATAATAGCAACTCGGTGTAATTTGAATGGTTTACGACGTTTCAGAAGTTTTAACGTGAATATGCATAAACGTATAACGAATATACATCAGTTGAAAGAAAATTTAACGCAGAATGCAAAGCAAGTTACAGGAGTTACCTATATCTGCAACAGTGGATGATATTTAACAAAATGTGTGTAAAATGAAACGCACATAAGCCGCTCCGAATGTTAATTTCATGGGCCCGGTTTAGTTTACTGGGAGGTCCGAACTCTAATACGTAATCAAAGCCACAACTTGCAGAACTATTATTCCTTCCATTCTCGTTGTGCAGGTGATCAAGATTACGCATTTGGAGTGATGAAGTTGTTAAACGTGTACTGAAAGTTGTGGTAGTTGCGAAAGTCATATTTTTACTCATAAAAATCAATGTTCCATTCATAACTGTTAAAACATGGGTAAAAGGTGTAACATAACACGAACAAAAGCCATGAAAATGGAAACATTAAGTAGATGAGTATGGCAAAACCAATGCAGAAATTGCGTGGATTGCTAAAGTGCATCAGAGCATAGTGGATTGGCTAAGTTGGCTAAGATTTGGGAAGTGCATAGACAGTGGAAATTGGCAGATGTGGTCAATAAATGAAATCCTCTACTAGGTAGAACAGTGCATAGTGGCGGTTGTGTCTTCAGACATATTTCAGTCGTCACAAGATCTTGCAACAAGTTGGGGGAAACATCTGGTGTTAATGTTAGTGCACGTACAGTGAGAAACAGGTTCAAATTCATATATTTGCGTTCACACAGAGCTGTCAAGAAGCCATGCGTTAAACCACAACAACGTCAAAAGCGTGTGCAGTAAGCTCACAAAAATTGAACTCCTTAATAGAGGAGAAAAATACTATTTAGTGATGAGACGAAAATAAAGTGTATCGCATGTCTGGTGAAGCACTTAGTCCTGCGTGTACTCTTCGAACCTCAAAGTACCCGACAAGTGTTATGCTTTGGGGTTGTTTTTCATTTTTATGGAGTCGGTAGACTACACGTTTGTGATGATGATGTTAATAAAACAACATACAAAAGGATTCTTCAGACAGAAATGGTACGTTAGGGAAGATTTTATTTTATTTTTTTATTTTTATTCACCGTGCCACCGAGCTGGGGCTATAAAGGATTATATGTGGAGCTTATTTTCAAAACGTCCCATGTCCACAAAAATGTAACATTGAGATATTGGCGTGATTTAGTTCATTTCATTATTTTATAACATATTAGCAAGCTTTTTTGAATCCAGAACGCCTGTAAAATCCTTTAATTATCATAAGAAATTGAAGGATAGAAACAACAATTAACAGTAAAAATTGAATATATTTTATATTTCCAAATTCTTTTTTTAAAAAAATGGAAAATCTTTGTAAACTAAGACTTCTTTTCTACAACTATTTCTAAGATATTCATGGTTGCAATTTCCCCCAACTTTGGAAAATAAGAAGTTATTTTCTTGATTTCCCAACATTTATGGCTCTTGGACAAGAGACGTTTTGAAAATAAGCTCCACGTACGTCATGTTACACCACTTCCTTGGCCCGGAAATTCCCCGGACCTCAATCCAATAAAAAGTTTATGGAGGGTTTTGAAGAGTAAGATTCCTGCAAGAAAACCTACAACAAGAAATGAGTTAATTGAATCAATAAACGATGTGGGGCAACACTGTATTTCTTTACAGACACTGCTAAATGTAGTGGACTCCATGCCAAAACTGCAATTCAGTTACCAAATTGCGCGGACATCAGATCAAGTATTAGCTGAAGGTAAAGTTACTTTTTACATACCTTAATATCACTTCAGTTAACAATGTACAACACATTTTGTTAATTATCATCCATTGCTGAAGACATACGTAACTTGCTTTACATTCTACATTAGTTTTTCTTTAAGTAATGTATATTTCATTGTACGTTTATGGATATTTGTGTAATCGTCGTTAATGCTTCAAATTCACCGAGTTGCTATTAATTTTTCCATAACTGCATATCTTGAATGATGATGTAGTAAACAAGGTGGCAGCAATTCCGCAGTAGGTGGGTAATCTCAATTCCAAACCTCTCTCACCCCATGCAACCAAATATCACCCCCTCGCAGTATCAAGAAACTTTCCCATAATCATGATCCACCACGCGCATTGAAGTCTGACTGTACGTCCTCAGATGTAGAGATAATTGATTTCTGTGAAGCCATAATAATATCAAATATGTGTCTTCATCTTTTACAAGATAAAAAACACTACCAGTACTTGTGTTCAACAGTAAATAAAGGAAGAACGAAAGCAATTTTAAACTTTCATTGCCTCCCTTGCAGTGATACTGTGTTAAGAGGAGACAATATATGAACTTAAGTCATGATAATGGGTATGTTCTGTCAGCAACAGATTTGTAGCCCAAAGTCCCTCTATTGCAATGGTACCGAGCCTCACGAAAGCCCGAAGAGAAGTAACTTTACAAAACTCACATTTTTTTAACCAAAAACACTCATGTTGCACTAAAGGTAATATACAGATTTCGTTATTTTAAATCTCTAAGTGCGATTTACCTTCACAGAACAGGTGAATTCTAAAAGAAAATGTGAACTTTTCTTTGATCGGTTCCTGCACAATGTTTTTATTGTATCGTAATGGCTTTGGTTCTTCTGAAAGATTATAAACCATGATTGAAACATATGGAAAATACAAGTTCATTATGCGCCATATGTAAAAGAAGAAAATGGAGGAAAAAATATGGAAATTTCTGAAAATGCTACTGGAAACCCTGGAAAAGTCAGGGAAATTTGTCTGCAGAAATTTGTAGACACCATGGTACTGGAACTGACTGTATACCAAGATATGTATTTAAGTTCGAGTAACAATTTATTGATTTCATGTGATAAATGTGTATAAGGAACTAGTAAATAATTTTCAGTTCCTTACACACCTTATTTATTATACTGAGTCAATAAATTGTTACTCGAATTTAAGTAAATATCTTTCGATACAGTCAGTTTCAGTGCATACGATATGCATTCAGCATACAGGTAGATTCTTTTTCAGTGATATTTTACGTGTACATAGGTCCAGTCAACGTTTCTGCGGTAGGATCCAGCATCCCCGAAAGAGAACAAAACAACATGGATTAACTTCGTATTTCAGTTATACGTATACTCTCTTTCTTTCTCCTCCTCCCTTTCCCCTTAATTTTTTCATACTACTTCCAACTTAAATATTGGCGTTACTTCTTGATGTAGAAAGTAGTGTTAATTTCGAAACTGTTTGAGTTATGTAGTAACTAAAGGATGATTGCCCTGCATGAAGTGGAACTTATTTTTTATTTTATACCCCACGAAAGTAGATTTTAAAAAAAAGGAATTGTCGCGTGTAGGAACGGGACAATAGATGCAACCTGTTTTTTTATGTGATAAACCACTGTAAAATAAGGTAGTTGAGATGGAGATCTCTGTGCTCCAGGTAGACGTGAAGAACACATTTTTGTGTTGAATCTGTAATTGGTTTCCTTCATTTTGTAGTAAATTTAATGGGTTCTATCTAAAGTTGATGGTAGGAACTATTCCAAAGTGATTTCTTTTAACTTAACATCTCTTGCTACACTGCTAGTAGGTACAGAAGAATGGAGCATGCATATATATATGTATGTGTGTGTGTGAGAGAGAGAGAAATAAATAAATTAATTAATTAATTAATTAATTAATTTTATTTATTTATTTATTTATGTTGTGGAATCTTTTTTAAGGTAGAAATTCTCAAGAAGTATGCACATCAAAAATTCGGTTTTGTCACAGAAATAAACCGTTATCATAGAGAGTTATAAGCGTGTTTATTATATATTTTACTAGTATGTTTCTTTTTCCTTATGATAACGATTTGTATTAATATTTTATTGATCTGTTGAAATAAACGAGACTTACAGTGAGTGTTATGGACTTAAGGATCTTTAATTTTTTTTTCAGACGATGAGCTTGATGATAATCCCAACCAATCTGATCTTATTGAACAAGCTGCAGAAATGTTATACGGACTAATTCATGCCCGATACATACTTACAAACAGAGGCATTGCTCAAATGATAGAAAAATATCAGGCTGGGGACTTCGGGCATTGTCCAAGGGTATATTGCGAGAGCCAACCTATGCTACCAATCGGTAAGAGGGAAAGAAGTATTTTAACGTGTTCATTAAAAGAGTATAATAGTTAGACAAAATATTTTAATATTACTTAGAAAATAGTGCATGCTGTTTGTGACTTGTTCGTTCTCAATGAGTTTGTTTCAGGATTATTTGAGTGTGCGTGGTTTGCTGTTAGTTATAATATGATGTTACTTAGCTCAAGGAATATTAACATTTATAAAGGTTGGCGATTTGTAAAGGTTAAAAAAAAAAGACTATTTGTGCATATAAAGAACATCAGGAAACTTATGAATAAGTACACACCTATTTAACAGGCCCTTTAAAACAGGAGTTATTTTAACAATTAGCGTCTACTTATAAAGGCAAGGAGAATTTCCGAAGTCTGTAACGTTAGGACAGCGACTTCTGGACAAACTACTCTTACAGTTAGATTGAAATTCGTAATATTGGAGGATCGCTATTTTCAATATATTGTGATATAAAGCTAGAACTAGTCGATCAAATGAAAATATTGTGGGATTAGAGGCGACTGTAAAAGAACATGAAAAATCGACAAGCTCTCGGCATAGTGTTTTTTTTATATTTATATATATTTGCATGTAACTCCCTGCAGCACAGTTTCTTCTTCCATTCCCTTTGTTCCATCTCAATATGGTTTCTTTATTATCCCCTTTTCCCCTTCATCTTTATTATTATATTATTCCCCTCCCCTCTGATTCTTCACTCTCTTATTCCTTTAGAAAGCCCCTTAGCTACTCCTAGCAACCTCTGCACTTCCTTCTTCACTTGGTGTTTTCTCCGACCCTTCTAGTCATTCTCCCGCCTCCATAACCAGGCTACACTGTTACCCAACATCAATTGGCAACATGGCGTCTCCTTAGCACAAATCCCGTAGCAGTCCGCTCTGTCCATTTGCTTTCCTACCATGTGAAAGCGCTTTTGTGAAATGTTGCCGCTTTTCTGTTGTTCGTGAAGTTTGCATAAATTTATCAAATGTAAATTGTCTCTTTTAAAGATTATTTGTTCTGTATGCCAACCTTTTTCGACACATTTTCAGTCTGCAAGTTCCTTGGCTTCGTATTTATTCTCTAAATTGCATAATTTCATGAGATCACTTATGAGTCGGCTTATACAGCCAAGTAAGTTGCAGTCAGCTCACACTGTAAGTACACTTATGTCACTTGATCTTAAAGATGCTGAAAACTTGCTTCCTATAGATATACTTGACATCGGCTTCCAGACCCAGAAGTTCCTAAAGGAAGTACACGCAACTGAACTTGAATTGTTGCAATTCCGAAACGAATGCCAGACATTTTTGAAAACCACGGTTGAGAAGTTAGAAGCCTCTTGAGATGTAAGGTAGTCAGAGGATTGTCTTCCGGGATCCTTCTGTAATTTTAAACCAATCACAGGTTGGTTGCACAGGGTTCAAATGCCTCCTTCACTGTTTGTTCGAAGCTAACAGAGTACCAGAGGACCTCGCAGAAAATGCAAAAAGAGAGTACTCACTACTGTGTGAAGATGCCAGAACATCCTTTTCACAAAACTTTGAAATATATCTCCAAGACAAGCAAGGACTTGCCAGGCTCGATGATTTCTATGTTTCCCTTCTTTCAAACAACCAAAAATACTCATCACTGTAGAAAATAGTAATGCTGAGTTTGATATTTTCCCACGGAAATGCTACAGTTGAGGGTGGTTTCTCGATCAACAAGTTAACTCTTATTAAAAACCAATGTGAACATAAAATAATAGCACTGAGGAGAGTGCATGATGCTGTTATCAATTACAAAGGAATCCATAGTGTTAAAAAACGAAACAAAACAACAGAATAATTTTGCACAAGAATGAAATTGGATAGTCTTGAGAGTCAGGATTTTTTAAAAAATCTGGTCAGGAAATTTAAGTTCACAAATTTTGTTGGCACCCTGAATGACAGAACTTTTATTGAAGAGATAACTTTTCTAACCAACTCATTTCACGTAACAGTGATGTGACTTGGACTTCTAGGTTTTTATCTTTGAGATGCTTGAGAAAAAGATTTACGCGAACAATCGAAGAACATCGCAAGCCGTAAAGAATAACATAACAAAGGATATAAGAAATTGACTTTCATCATTGTACAGAATGTCGTGAAGAATACAAATAGAAAGAGAGAGGATTTGTAACCCCAGCCATAGGTGCTACTTAACTGCCATAATTTTTAAAAGGCGATGTTAAAATAATTCCACTGCATAAAGAGTATTAAAAATTAAAATCAATTGTCTCAATTAAAATATTTTAAACAAATCGTATGACTTTTGCGCCACCCTTTAAAGCTCCAAGGGTTAAGCTGTAATGTTTAAATTTTTAAAGTTTGTAGTTTACTTCGAAGACTGAGATGTCGTTGGGAGGACAATATTAGAAGAAATCTTCGAGAGGTAGCTGTTCGTGATGAAAACTGGCTTGATCTTGCTCAGGATAGAATCAAGTTTAGGAAGTGCAGTGGAAGAACTTTTTCTACAAAAGTAGCAGTTGAACACATAAGAAATAGTTAGTTTGGTGGGTGGTGGTATGTGCCAATCGGGAACAGAAGAAAACTTGTTGAAAAGTTAAGCTAAGCCTGTACCAAAATGTTCAGGCTATAAGTTCCAAACTAGAATGTACCGCAAATCATCAGCTGATGAATATATTCACCAAGGCTCTGCACACTCGCTACAGATCAAATCTAATATTTACCTTAATTCCTTTCTACGGGCTTTTAGATTGTATACAGTCCGTAGTGATTTGCAGGAAGAAATAAATTACCTTTTCAGGTTAGCTCAACAAAACGGCTACTCCAAAACAAACATATTAAAGTGGTATTAGACAGTCGACCAAAGGTTCTGTAAACTTAAAATTAACGAAAAGAGCACAAAAATGGAGAACAGAACCTGAACAAATGCGCAACTGGCATTCCTCTTTACCACTCCAACTCAGTAAGTTTAAGAAAATATTTAAAGAACATGCTCAAACTTTGATTCCGCCAAAAGTTTCAAATAAAAACTCAATGCAAAAGTTATTGTGTTCCGTAACACTCAGGAAATCGAGTGTATCAAATCACATGTCAGTGCGGTGAATAATATATAGCAGGGTATCTACTGAACTGAAATTAGCTTGGAATTCAACTGAGAACTTAATAAAAAAATGTACACTTGTAAAAAAAAAAAATGTCCACTTGGTAAACTTTTAAAGGAAATAACTTTTATTCAGTTGGTAAATTTAAGGCAACATAACTAGGCATTTAAAGAAATTAATTTTTATAAGAACCCCGAGGGTATCTGAGTTGGTATCAACCATATTTCTTCTGTGTTGTAATCACTATTGTTAGGGAGGGGGGTATAAGCAAAAGTTACCTCCCGTTATATGGGATAAAATGAAAGCACGTACCCTTGTACACATTCATCGGCAATACATTGCCAAAGAATTTAAATTAAAATGGAAACTACGGAATCTAGGATGCAATTGGTTAAAACCTGGTGGTCATACATAAATCATTAGACAAAATGTAGAAGATATAGTTGAGAATCTCACAAAGCTAGAAATACCACCTAAATTCAACCGATTGTTCGTTAGATTTACCGGAAAAACAATAATTCCAAACTTCAGTTTACAGGAAGTCGACAGATGGAAGAAATATATGGAAAATCAGATTATCCGCAACAAATCAAACATAGGTGGGGTAACTTTTTCTTACGCACCCTAAACCTAACCACTACTCGTGAAGATTTGAAAGGGAAGTAGATCATATCATACAAATAAGTATTAAAAATGGATACCAAAAAACAGTACTATTTTAATGGCTGCAAAAAGCTAAAGACACAGTATATGTACACAACCTAAAATTTCCTCAACGGCAGAACGTTCACTTTCCAGCTTGCTTTACGCTGGTTTTTGGTGTTTTGTACCAGGGTTGTGGAGTCCTAAACAATTACTGAGTTCCTGGAGTCTGAATCGGCAAAAATATACCAGCTACTACTAAATTGAAATTGTAATGTAATTCGTTAAAAATTAATTTTTTTCATAGGAAGATGCCATTAAATTGGGTATTAGAGGAAGTAGCCACTTAAGTTATGAGCTAGGTCTCTTTCGCACTGAGCCACCACGTCACAGTGTCAAATGGAATCTTCCACATCTGGTGGTGGTGGCGGTCCGCGAATTTTCGATACACTGAGTTGGTAGCTCTCACACTTCATTCATTCTGGTGTCTTGATACCAAACCTTCCGAGCCATATTTACTTGTACCATTATTATTTAAAACTGAGGACCGAAGTAGAAAACGCACACTTCAACACGGAGACTTGATAAGCGAAGTTGAGTCAAGGAGTGCAATATGAATCATTATATCTGAAGAATATTCAGAGGATTGAAAAGATGCTGGGAACACAGCATTTAAGATATTTTTTATCTTTGTCTGTCATAACTTTTTGACAGAGGTTATATGAATTTCTAGCCTACTACCTTCATTTTGAAAACATGAAGCAACTTCCTGAGAAAAACGGTCCGTTTTCCGTCTGTATCTGATTGTAAGTATTTCGTTCCTGTTAACTTTTAGACCCAAGGACAGATTTTGACCATACGAGCAGAAATTGTCAAGGGGCAAAATAAGATAATTTTAAAATAAAGTAACCAACTTTTAATATTACCATTATACTGTCCGCAATCTTTATTCAGGGAAAGAATAACTTATCAGAATTTATGTTTGTACATATTTTATTTATAGATGTCCTTGAATAGGCAGGTCACCAGAAGTTGCTCTTGCTTAGGTTTTCTTTTCCTCTATTCTCAGCGTTTACGTAAACGTGAGAACAGAAAAATAGCAGTAGCTGCTGCTTCCACTTTCGTTTAGAGACTTGAGTTAGAACTGGTGACGCGACCAGTGTGGCTTGGTGTCGAAGTGAAATAAAAGCAGAAGCGTCACCAAAATTTCTGGTTTCACTGCCATCGTGGACCCATGTGAAAGAGGTCTAATTGTTGCTTAAAAGCATATGCATCCACCTCCCGCGAGAGAATTGATATACTTGTAACTGTTAGTTGTTGACTTATTGTGGATAATCTAAGCTGTGTATGTGCAATTTCAAAGATACTGAATCTATATTTTTTCTGTTCATTTGAGAGGGTAGTTTAATTTACATTATATGCAACAATCGTGCACCTACAGCGTCGATTATTAAACTCTCTTTGTGGTCACCAGGTACTATGTTTGGTTATCTCTTCTACTATCTTGCAAGCTAATATGAAGATTGAAATAATAATCCTAATATTTGCTTAGCATAATGCTAAAAATAGTTGATAATTCTCCTTGACAAAATTCCGTGTACGTTGCTTGCTATCAGTTAATGTAGGAAATGTATATTTTTTTCTCATTACGAATACAGGAGTTGAAGTTAGTGATATAAGAAATTAGGAAGTCAAAGTGGAAGCTTCTATGTACCGACTCTGCAGCACTGTTTAGTGCGAGAAATTGTTGTTAGTACCCAAGCGATTATCAACACTGTCTTCGATCGCCCCCCTTTTTTTACCTGCTTTCTTAATTACATTTAGATTTATGGTAATAGTAAAGTACAAACAGTTGATTTTTTTTTTAAAAAAAAGTCTTTAAATATTGAATTTTAGATTAGTCTGTAAGTTACCATGTTATCATACATAACCAAACTAACTTTTCTCTTTCCTGTCTTTAACTTTTTCTGTCATCTATGTCACTAGTTTGTGTTTCATTAAGTTGTTCAGACATCTTTTGTAACAGAGTAGCCTGTTGTAGTCTCTTTTCCTGTGATGGTGTTCCTTCCTTTCCCCAAATTTCGTCTCGAGCGGGTAGCAAAATATAAATTGATTCAAGAAAAATACATTTTCCCGTTTTTTTTTTTATGTTTTTAGTAGTTCCTTGTTTATTGTGGAATGAAGTTCATTTCTGCGTTTAAATTTAATGTCAATAACTTGGTGTTTGTCAGGTTCTGTAAATAAGGCTGTTGAAAGGTAAAGGCGATCCACATATTCTTATCTACGCCACGGAATGAGGTGAGGTGGTCAGTTACATGCTCGACCGCCTTTACTTCCCAAGGTCCCCAGGAGTACCAGGGATACTGTGGTACTTAATCTGATAGGAAGCTGAGTGCACCTCAGAGCGCCAAGTATGGGATCATTGAAGAAAAGTCTTCGGCATCCTAGCCAAGATTTGATCATGTTTAAATTCTATGCCAAGACGTTAGGAATTAACTATTAGTGTGACATAAAATTAACCCTGTGCTAAAAGTGAAAATTAATTATTTGATCAGCACTATAGAGGAAAGAAATACAATGCTGTACTAATATTTTTAGGTTTATCTGATGTTCCTGGTGAAGCAATGGTGAAATCTTACTGTCCAAAGTGCATGGATGTATATACACCAAAGTCGTCTCGTCATCATCACACCGATGGGGCTTATTTTGGAACGGGATTTCCTCATATGCTATTTATGGTGCATCCGGAGTATCGGCCTAAACGACCAGCAAATCAGTTTGTTCCTAGGTGAGTCAACGAGTGTGTGGAAGTATCCTGTGCGATTGCTTTCATTGGTAGCAATGATATTGGTAACGTAAGTACTACTATTAAGCCGAGAGTAGTAATTTAGAGTTAGTTAAACCAAGTGTTAGAAGGACATTGAGTGACCCTTGAAACATGATCTTTGCAATGTTATTTATGCTTTAAACTCACAGGGAAGCTAGTGAAAATTCATCCTGTTTGTAATGGTCACTAGTTTAGCAGTTACTTTATTTAGTAAGATTCGTGTATATATATATATATATATATATATAGTACTAGCAGATAAAAAATGTGATTTGCATGTCTGCTCGCAGTTCTGTAAACTATATTTAAAGATTTACAAGGAATAATTATTCGCTCTCAAATACCTTACTTGGAGTACTGTTTTTTCTTGATAGTTAAGAAGAAAAAAATGAGTGCGAACGATTTTGACTGGAGCTGAGAGTACATTATTTGAACTGCTTCATGAATTAGATCATCTCAGTGGAGGTAGAGCACGTTGCATATCGAGCACCAATACTCAGTTAAGTCAGTTGAGCTTGTACCCTGAAACAGAACTTACTGTTTATATATACCATCAATTGTGAAATAAGCGACCCAGCCCTCGTGGTTCAGCGGTAACATCACATACTTCCTAACAGCGATGGGTAGGCACGCGGATTCGAACACCGCGGCGACCATCCTGACTGAGGTTTTCCGGGGTTTCCCTGTAAAAACTTCGGTAAACTTTATTTTGTATGGGCCATTCTAGTAACTTTTGACTTCGGCCGGTCACGATTATATTGTGAAGGCACTGCTAGTTAAAATCCACATACGTCCATGCCCCTGGCGAGATTCGAACTCTTGACCTTCGATTTGCTGGCCTAACGCTTCAGACCACACGGCTGCTTGGTTGGGATGGTTTCCCTGAGTTTCACAGGTAAGTGGCGGGATCGTACCTTAATTAAGGCTCTGGTCGCTATTTCCCTCATCCTCTCCTGTTCTTTCATGGCCTAAATCAGAGATGCTTTAAGGCCAACATAAATTCAAATTCAATTTGTGAATACCCCTTCTTTTTCTTCTTCTGTATTTTGTCGACTGTGTGTTTATTTGCACAGTAATACTCTTAAAGGAAGGTCATAGTGGTTGTCGCGCTAATCCAATGCATACATAACATATAAGGTATGTAAATCAAATTTTAAGGTGCTGTGTACCATGGGGATGAGTCGCCGTGGCTCAGACGGTAGCGCGTCTGACTACGAATCGGGCGGCCCGGGTTCAAATCCCGGACAGGACACTGGAGAATTTTCTCTGTGTTCCCATGCCTGGCGCTCTGAGGTGCACTGAGCCTCCTATCAAATTGAGTACCAGAGTGTCCTTGGTATTCCTGGGCGCCTTGGGAAAGTAAAAGCGGTCGAGCGTGGGACTGACCACCCCACCTCACTTCGTACCGTAGATCAAGAAAATGTGGAGTGCTACCTCCACATCTCCCATGCACCGTTCACGGCGCGTGCGTATCGCACAGGGGATAGCTTCCTCTTTATGTACCATGGGGAGAGTATCTACAGGTGCTGGAACTTTTCACAAATAGGATATAATGGGCAGTATGCAAATAAATTGGATATCTTGAAAATGGTTAGAGCAATCGTAATGAAACTTGCAGAACATAGTACTGACCACAAGTAGTAAATGAACAGTGTTGCCAGCTTACAAGAAAATTAATTTTTGTTAAGTAGTGCTATTTATCAGGTAATATACATTTATAAAGTATTCGTACAAATAGAGTCTCTCGGCATAGTGCTGCATACTTTCAGATATACATCTGCTGGAAATTTGCAACCAATCTAATGGATATTTCGACATAATTCTAGAAAATGATACTTGAAATGCGTACTAGGCCGAATTTAAATTTTGTAGTAATACTATAACAACAACAAAGAATTTTAATTTATTTTAAGGTCTTTAGGCATCTGAGGCTCAGGCCGGGAGAGGATGTGTAAAGGTAGACGTCCAGGACCTACTTTGTAGGTAACATCCCAGCATTTGCCTGGTATGAGTGAAGATAAACCTGGAAAAACCTCAGTGGGGATGGTCGGCCTCTAGGATTGATTCCAGGACCTCCCGAATGTTAAGACAACGCTCTACCACTGATCCACGACCGCACGGTAACAACATAGGGAAAACCCAAATTGTCTAATAAGTAGTGTTGCCAGTAACAAAACAGTATAGTACTTACCTGTTGCAGTTTATGAGCAGTGGACGTGAAGATCAATGACTAAAGAGTGGTCAACACACAAGCATTTGTCGCAACGAGCACATTGTATGAAGGCAAGCTGGTCACAGCCGTTCCTGAAACATTCATCTGCAAGTCTATTTTCGAAGCAAAACTCCGAAAGTGTTTGAAGCGGTTCTGGATGTCCATTTGAATATCCATATTTGAAAGAATCAAATTTTTAAATCGATTGGTTGAAAATTGGAAATGTACAAACGACTGAATACGAAGAAAATAGTCTCTCTTCCACATTTTAACGTTGGATGATAAAATTAATGTTTGTGATGAACTTTACCAGGGTTTTGAATGGACGAAAAAAGAAAACGTCAGCTAGTTGTATCATACCGCCGGGATCAGCTTCTTATAGAACTCAGTGCCTTCATGTACTGTTTAGTTGTAAACGTCCTTGTTTGCTGCCCAAGATGTCCACCAAAAGAACGCGTTATCTACCCTGTACATCAGGCCATAATACCTGCTCCAGGAAAACTTTCAAATCACTTTTTGTCATGGCACCTGGGAAATTTCCACTGGGCTCCGAGACGAAAACACACGTGTGGAAGTAACGTACATGCATCACAAGAAGTGGCGTTATCATATATGAGTGCGTTGTTGCTACAACTGAACCCATGGCACCTAAGACCGTTTTGTTTCGATCCCATAAAAACAAGAGTTCTTTCAGCACGTAACACTCACTACATCGAATCTGGATTGGTCTTCGTGGCTTTGTTGTACATCCGCATCATCAACAGCAAATAGCTTTCTCTATTTAAGGGATATTATCTTGTTTTTTCTCTTGAATGCTTTGACCCATCCTTGGGACGCTTTAAATAATAGTGTTGTTCGGGTCAAGTTGTTTCGTAATATGTATTGCCCATATTCTTATTAGTCGGTCGTGGATAATGCCATATTGTTCTTATTGCAACGAAATGATCACTTACTTCTTTATTATAAGGATTTCTTGCGTCTGCAAGTTTTGAGCGTCTTCTCAAATTTTTGCTAGACTGATTTATTTTTAATCTTTCTTTTTTGTGCCATAACAGTAGTGAATTTTACACGAGGTGACATGTCGATGGCTATGTATGGGAACATAACTGGAGAGGGAACATTTTTTCTTGGCTGTTTTGTCCAGATTTTATATTCGTCAGAGAATTTTGTCTTCTTTTTTGGTGGTGATGGAACATAGGAGGAACTACTGCTTTCTTGACTATCCACTAATGTTGGACTTGGGTTTCGATGTGACTGTGTTCCTGCTAATTACTTTGGATCATCGTTGAAATTGCTTTTTAATCTGTTGGAAAACTATACGTTCTTCCCTAGTTGGCGTTTTGTCCAAAACACCAAAGAAATGCAGTAACAACGTAAGGACCGCAGCTTGTCCCATTTTGCATAACGGAAATTACTACTACAATACGCGTCTAATTATACACTACAAACGTAACATTTTACCTCTTGTCTTCTCTTTCACCAATAATCTTCAGCTTCCCACGTACACACCATTCCTCTTCCAAACCGTTATTATCATGTAAAATTGCATCACATGTCTTATCTTCTGTTATGACGCACAATTGTCTTTGTGTTTTTCAAATATCAGCAAGCGAGAACAACAAACATTCACATCACCACTCGCACTCGCGTCTATTATACAACCAACAGACCCAGTTCCCTCTCCCTTCTTTTCTTTCCACGATGCCTTTACTGTTCATACACTCACACGCCTCCTGTATTTCCTTTTTCAAAAACATTCAACTTGATTTTGTTCAAAAACCCGTAAAAATCAACAATTTCGGCGTCTTGGTATTCGTGTTATTTTGTTGTTGGCAACACTGCGAGTTGTTAAGACATTTTCAACTTTTTTCTATGTTCTTGTTACACTATTACTACTAAATTTGAATTTCACGCATAATTTTCTAGAGCTGTGTCGACATATGCATTACGCAGGTTGGAAATTTCTGGCACATGTATCTCCGAAAGTATACAGTACTACGCCGCCAGGCTCTGCTATTTTGTTCTTTCGTACGAGTATTTTTCAAATGTGTATTACGTGATATACCTATTTAACGAAAATTAATTTTCGTGTAAGTTGGCAACATTGTTCATGGTTCTAGATACTATTTGTGGTCAGTATTATGTTCTGCAAGTTTCATTACGATTGTTCTTTTTATTATTATTATTATTAAGATATTCAATTTAAATTTGTACACTGCCTATTATATCCTATTTGTGAAATTTAAAGTTCCAGGACCCGTAGTTCCTCTCGCCATGGTCCATAGCACCGTAAAATGTTGTAATCTACATATCTTACCATGCTCTATCATCTGCGCTACATCTGCATTGAATTAGCGCGACAACCACTATAACCCTCCCTTGTCAGTTAGCTTGATGAAGTGTTCAATTGACTGTCTGTTAAACGTATCTGGAGAGATCGATGTTGGAGCCTTTTAATGTCGACCGTCTTGGCAGGGTTTTCGACGATCCGGTCAACCCAGTAATCCACATAGGAAGTGACGTCACAGTCACTGCAAACAGTTGAGCAGCAGATAGCGCTTAATTAGACCGTTTGATGGTGAATTCGGTATTAATAATACGTAGAATAAAGTGATAATATTTGACGTTACGAAGAGGTTTTTTTTTTTTAATATATTCGCAGTGTTCATGTATATGAAACGTGGGGACATTAAAGAAATCAAGAGAAATGGAATACAACTCTGTTTTATCAAACGCTGTAACGTTCATTGGATTGTCCATGGAAGGGTCAGATATTTTAGGACGTAATTTATACACGTTATTGAATACGTTCCAAACATGCTGTGAAGATGTCTTAATTATGTGCTAGTAATGAGTAACGTGATAAAGTACATTTCGAGTTTCCTTTAGATGTGGTCAGTCAAATTTCTAAAATATACAGGAGAAATGTATTGTTTGGCACTTCGTTAATTAAGATTGCAAGACGTCCCGGTTTGACCCGGCCAGTTTCGTGTTTTGTTCCGGAGAGACGAAAGTATTAGAAAACACGAAACTGACTCAGGCCGAAGAAGTCCTTGAAGCTGACATTATATAGGCCATGAAGCTGGTATCAAGTCATGCTACGTTCAGTTTTCAAATCGCTTTGGGTGACATATTTAAGCTCGTGTTCAAAGACACGACAGTTCACTATGGGTCGAACTTCATACGAGTATTATTTATTTTAATGACTTAACTGATGATACCTCACTGAGTTGATTTTTTTTGTCGTGTTTTGATGAAGCACTTAACAAAATTATTCAGATGGAACAAATTTATTTTGTGTTGATCTATTAAAACAAAAGTGAGAAATGGATGAACACAAGATATTTGACTTCTGTTTTTGTGAGTCATTCTACTGCTCAAAACTTGGTCTCTAAATTTCTTGAGGCACTGTGTTCTTTTTCATTGCACAAAATGATCCTAGTTTTGATGGATAATCCCAATGTGAATTTGGCATTTTAGTAATCTCAAAACAGAAATAGTTTTAACATGAAAATGATCCAACAGTACTCGATTTGGGAAGTTATGTGAGGGCAAATGGAGGATGCCAAGAAGAAATGCAGGTTTAATATTTTTTTTATTATTATTATTATTACCTAGCTTGAATATGTTTTATTTATATAGTGTACTGGCCTGCATATCAGCTAGTACTGTATATTCTGAACTAACTGTGAGGACGTTTTGCTTTTGTACAGTTAAAAGAATTGCATTATGTGATTCTCACCACGTGGAATCTTTGTTGAGATTAACTTTATTCATACCGGGTCAATCCATGTCAAGTTGTCCAGCATAGGTTGCTTGACCTCTGTCTCAAATATCAAAGTTCAGATTTTTACGGTAGTTTCTCCTTGTATAAGTGCATAACGTTTTGAAAAAAGCACACATTTTTATCTGGTTGCCCACCAGAGATATTGGGGCTCCAATATTCATAGAATACAAAATTTTGGATTTTTAAAAATCTTCATTAAAAAAAAAAAAGAACTTTGATATTCAACCTCTTCAATGCGAAATAGCACCCTGAAAACTGGATTTCTTTCTGTTCCGGCAATCACATTTGGATACCATTTTGAGCGGTTCGATTCGTTTTACGCTTTTCACGCGGATGACTAAAATTACCGAGCAGACTTTAAGTGAAGAAAGAGTTTGTTTTAATGTTTTGTGTGCTATACCATTCCGTTGATGTTACATTTTCCGTAAACGTCTGCAAACTCAAACCTTTGCGTGCACCACAATACAAGAATGGTCGCCATTAACCAACAGGTGGGTTAAAAGTAAACGAATACCTGTTTTGAACTATTAACATATGAGGAATTTTAATATTAGAAAATAAATATGTTCCAAAGAGGTCAAGGAACCAGACAGATTATTTCTGGACCATTTTGAATTGATTTACACTACCATGCTTTTCAATACGGTACTTTAAAGTTTCCAATTTCAATAAAATGCAGATATAGCTAACCGATACCGTATATCCAACTTTAGCCGTCTTTGATTCGAAATTTAAAATTAGAAAATTATTAAACAAATCAATTTACTTTAAAAAAAAAAAAAGCAGAAAAAATTATCATCGACGTGAACCGGGTATTGCCGACCACGCGTTCTAACCATTAGAACTCTCAGCCAGCAACTGGGAAATACTGTTCGAGTTCAGGTCAGTGCAACGATCAGCTTTTCTATGTATTTTTCAACTGCTATCCCATATAACTCGATACATTATTATTTGTCATAATGCCAGGTTTAGAAAATTGTCTTTACCAAACTATCAGTATTTTTTTTTCTTCTCATAATTAATATACGGTATACGGGCTTGTTCTTGCCCAGGATAGAATCCTATGGCGAACGTTTGTTACTTCAGTGATGAACTTGCGAGTTCCGTAAGCCATAGAGTAAGTAAGTAGTTAAAAATGTTTTCTATTGTTTTATAGTACTAAATCTATCTAACTATTCAATGCTCTTTATCTTCCAGGCTTTATGGTTTCAAAATCCATCCACTGGCATATCAAATCCAGCAACAAGCGGCAGCTAACTTCAAAGCTCCACTTAGAACTGTGAGCTACAATAACGGTAAACGCTGAAGAAGACAGCTTATTGAACTAATTGACATTTATATCGATTACAATGGCGTATGAAGATTGGAAAAAAAAAGAGCATTGTGATGTTTGTATTATTTAAACAGATCCCTGTTCTGTTGATAGTTTTGACTACGAGAATTGGTGTTGAGATTGAACTCCGAAAAACCTTACTAAATAGCATTCATTCTTCGTAGTATTGTTCATTGATGAATACGTGCAAATGAAAAGCTGCACTCTTCCTTGTTGCTCGATACTGCATTTATACTTTTCATGTCATAATCACTTGTTTTTTTCTGAGGTACTAGTTGTGTTAAGTTAATGATGGTTGTGTACAATATTATCCAGCTTTTTGTTCGAAACTATTGGTAATTTGGACTGTCTTACTTTTACACTTTTCTAAAAGAAGAAGAAGAAGAAGAAAATGTCTTTCCTATTAAGATGTAAAATTTATTCAAATTTGACAGCCTCTAATACTGAAATGTCCCAGTTCTGTATTTAATGTATTAACATGGAAACTTAGTTGTGGCTCAACATTAAAAAAGTAGCTCATGTGTAAATGTATTGAAAAATAGTTTATAAGTAAAATTTTGAACATTGTCGTAATTATTATTATTTACTTTGTGTGACATTCCCATTTCTTCCGTTATTATTGTGTATACAATTTGAAGTTATTTTTCTGAGACTCGTGAGATGCACTCTGTGCACATGAAAGTAGGAGTTGATGCAAGTTGTACTTGGTCAATTCATCATGAAGGATGGAGATTAGAAAGTTGAAAACCCTTTGAGGAAGTTTGCTAACTGGACACCAGCTCAGCTTAGTAAACCATATACTTTTTTACCCATCTACACTGTGTTTGAATCTGGGATGTAAAATTTACCTTTTAGAACAACGATGCGTCTCAATGCAAAAGTCTGTAAATTAATAGAGTGCTAATTATGTGATGCACATATCAAATTCACCAGCAGACTCTTGGCATGTTTCGAATACAATGCTTTTTTTGTAGGGGTAATAGACGATATATGAACGAACTTAATGTAAATGGAATCTCTTGAAACGATTTAGTTACGATTGAGAAGTTACTCTAAACTAGAAGAGGAACTTTTTTTTTCTCCATACTTTTTTCTTTTATGTCACAATCTGAAAAATCTCCCTATGATTGTAGAGAAATATGATGTAAGCCTGAACAATCAAAAGGAATGTATGTATGTACCAATATTCTTCGTTATTATTTATTTTATTCCACCATGTATCATCATTTAGCAATCTTTGTGCCATTTAGAATTAGTGCTTTTTGTCATTTAAGTTGTGATTAGAACAGTTTCCACGTACAGCAAAGTGGCAAATGCAAAGTTCTGTTTTCCGAGGTTGTAATATTGCCACGTGTCAATGCGAAGTGACTGAGGGTAAATTACTCTTACGCTTGCAGGATAATTCCTCTATGTTGTAAATATAATCGAAATTTAATGTCTGCTGGTAATGGTAAGTGAACGCTATTTAGAAATTTTTACTTTTAAAATTTTAATATAGTTATTCTATAGACTGGTAAGTTCAAAAATTGATATAGGTATCGAGTAGCGAGAAATTGTAGTATCAACGGTCTTTACTTTAAAACTTCTAAAAGGAAACCCTATTTTTACGAACTCAGTGTACTGTAATTTTTTAAAAAATATTCTTAACCGAAATCTTTTGTAAATTTATTTATTTTTCTTTAAAATAAATTGTGTTCGAAGGATGTTCTTGGTAAAAAATATAGTTTCATTATGGTGTGTAATATGATCCATAACGAAGTGACCAACTTTCATAAACTGTTTGCGTTACTCATACAACAAGTTGATTCAGTTAAGGTGAGACGACTTTACATACTTCGTTTACGGTGAAATCTTTCGCCGCCAGCGATGGTGTTCAGTGTAACAGGCGCGAGCCAGAGCTTTGGCTCGGCATCCCAACTTCGTCGCAGATGAGCAAGCGGAATGTTGTCCCAGGCCTGTTTACATATTTTCCAAAGACATCCAACAGTTGTGGGGCAACATGAAGCAATGCCTTTCTTCAAGAGACAATGGCATAAAAGTCCACAGGAGCTGCATCCGAGGACTAGCGAAAACTGGATGACACGGATGGCCGTCTCAGCCCCCTTTCTGCTGTAGTAGGTGGTAGAAGATGGACGTGAGGATCCATATGGATCCAGACGTGAGATTGCTTTGCACCACACAAACGAGGGATGTCTTCATCGTAAATGTGGCTCATGACATTCTCGTGGAAGTACTGCACATTGATCTTCACACTTTTTTCCCATTCGGAAAATCGTGAGCCTGAAACGAGCACAGAAACTGGCTGCTATCATGAACCCTTTTCAATTTTGCCGGATGAAGTTCGAAAACGATTTTTGTCCGTTTGGTCACTCACGTAGATTAGATTAGGTCTTCATCTATAGTAACCACCCACTGCCACTTATTCCCGCAAGAAAACGCTCGTGCAATTTTTTGGCATTGCTAATCCATTCCTTGATTTGGTATTCCTTCAGGGTGTGTCCACGTGCTTTCTGTCGTGAATTACGCGCAGTACTGTGGATTGGAACGTGGCTGCGTTAGGTTTGTGGATTTTCTTTCATCACACCTCGTACACTGCACTACCTCAGGGGTCCGGCTAGCTGGACTTTTTTTTTTTTGCCAGATCGCTTCCGGAGGGAACGCATTCCTGTGCTTTTCAATAATCAGTTTTTTGCTTTCACACCGCTGCACTGCTCTTGAGAGAGTGTGCCTTTCTTCGGAAAGTGCAACTATGTACCCCTGCCAAATATCAGAAACTTTTCGATGCCATAGTTGGAACGTAGGAACGTCACACATTATCCACAGCAACTCCATACTACAACGAATCCTCCTAAGGCAGACGGACTGTAGTGGCTCAACGTTTAGAGAGTTTACCTCTGGCGCTTGGGGTCGTCAGTTCAAACCTTGCTCGTGCCATGAGAGCTTTGTGGTGGACAAACACCATGTGCGTGCGTTTTTCTCAGGGGTTCTCCCGTTTCCTCTTGCTTTCTTCGTTCTACCAATCATTCCATCATCATCCATCCTGCCTGAAAAATTAAATTCATACTCAAAAAATTCCTAGGGGCAGAATAGGACCAAGGTCAAATCGTCCTATCTTAACTGGATCAGCATTCTGTAAAAGCAAGGGAAAGAGTAGCGTTAATATTGATTTCTCACGTATCTTCAAGTTTCGCTTCGCATAAGAGAGTAACTCAGGAATACCACTTAAAAAATACATTTTCACTGCTATCTAGAACTTACGTTTGTGCAAAGAGAGAAGAGGAAAGTTATTAGTCCAAGACAGGTGAACTTTCATCACAAACAAGGTATGTTTTATTATTATTATTATTTACGTATAAGTGGGAAAAAGTAATAATATCCCCAGTATAAGGCATTTTTTATCATCTGATAGATTTTTTTTTCTCTCTCTCTCCTTTAAAATGATATTTGTTTTTAAAAAGCAGTACTTTCTTTTGTAATTTTTTAGGAGAGTTCTCACTGACCTGAAAAATTTGGCAGTCAGAATTTTTCATTTTAAAAAGATTAGAAACTAAAGAATCAGGGAAGTGTAGGTTTACTCTTATACTTTTATTTTGCTTGAGCAGGCATTCCTCAGTACCAGGGGTAGGATTTTTAGGTTCGCACTTTTTTTTTTTTTTTTTTTTAGATGTTAAATTAGAGGTCTTTCAAAAAACCCAGTGTGTGAAATATTGCCTCCAGTTGAAAATGGAAGCAATTTTCCAGCAGCTTTCTTTCCTTTTTTGGGTCCTTTATCCCTTTTTCGCTTCACTCTGCCTATAATCTCCTTTTCTCCCCTTTTACTGCTACTTTTGAATATTTTCCACAGCACATTTTATCATTTAATTTACTTCTAAACATTTGGATTACAATTTGTATTACGTATCATGGTAGTGAACGCAGGATTGAAGGCAAACCGCAAAGCACACCTGTAACAATGAAGACTTCTACTCGCTAACACTTACTCAAAATAAGTTATCTTGAGTAAAACAACAATTGGTTGTAACGAATTTTACGTCGGTCTGAGCCGAGTGCATAGATATCATGTGTGTGGGGAGTTTACTAATATTCATTGCATTAACTCTTTTTACAAGTAATTCCACTGAAATCAGTTGTCTCCTGTTAGCGAACATAAATTTATTGCTTAACAAGTTGAGTGCAAGATTTCGGGAACCGGTCAAATCGTCAAAAAACAAAAACGGTCATAACGTCGAAAGAATTGGACAAATCGTCTAAAGAAACGGACAAAGCGTCGAAAGGTTAAACGGTCAAAGCGTCGAAAGGCAAATCGTCGAAACGCAAAATCGGTCATAACGTCGAAAGAACTGGACGAATTGTGGAAGGAAACTGTCAGAGCGTCAAAGAGCAAAAACGGTCAAATCGTCGAAAAAGGAAAACGGTCATAACGTCGAAGGAAACTGTCAAAGCGTCGAAATGCAGATATTGTCAGAGCGTGCGAAAGAGGGGAAAAAATTGTCCACAGAAAGGGAAAAAATACCCACTGCGGAACCGGACGAAAAGTGTAACACATTAATTTATCTCTTTAAATGTTATATTGTTACAATAATAGGCTATATAAAACAGTTAATGGTAATGTTATTTCTTCTTTATTGTAGAGATATAAGGAATATTTGTGGTTTAGGGGAACGTGATTAATGATTAGTAAAAGTTCATAGATTCTTCTTTTTCGTTCATGAGGTCATGGTGCTGAATTGATTACTGAAAGTTTCTTTGAAAGGAAAATATAATTATATTGTACCCTTTAGAGATTACATAGTACCTACATGATACAGTTCGACTAATAATCATGCTTGGTAAAGGGTCTAGTAACTCTCTGGCTAAAGATTAACCAATATCTGAAGAAGCACATATCATAATGTCTATTACATAGTCTTACGAATGAATTTAATAGATGTGAAAGAGAAGTATGTATATTTCCAATATAAACATTTCCATTACATCAGCTTTCAAATAAATTTAATAAATATTAAAGAAAGGATGTTTTCAAAACAATAACAAATATATTACATAATCCTAAAAATTAATTTCATCATATATAATAAAAATGAATGTTACGAATGATTTTTCGTACATGAGTAGATAATAGTTCAGTTTGGAAAATTATCATATTTTTGTTAACCGGAACTGACTGTGTCACGAAGGAATGAATAGAAGCCAGAATTTCATTGTTATAACAATGGGATAAATACATTGTTTCCATGTTGAAGGTAGATTATATTTTTTTTAATTAAATGTGCATTGTTGCTAATTCAAGTATTTAGATTTAATGTTTTAAAGCATTGCAGTGTAATTTGGCAGGAGTATTATTAGTTGTTGTAGTAGTAATAGTAGTAGTAGTCAGTTGGTAACGGTGTGTCACTACCCTAAAATCGGGAGGCTTGGAGCGGGTCTGTGGAGTAAGGAAAGTGGGAGGAAACTGGAGAACCCCGAGAAAACCCATGTACACGGTGTTTCTTCACCACAAAGCCCACGTGGCACAAGCAGGATCGAACCAAAGACCCACGCACAAGAAGTAAGCGGCTCTACCCCTACCCGTGCAGTCTGAATTGCTGCTCAACCTTCCCAGTGACTTGGCCGTCGGACACATCAACCCCCACACCACAACAGACGGGATAGCCAGTCCTTGTGGTCCAAGCGGCAATGTCGTGGATTTCGGATCAGCAATGGGTAGGCACGTGGGTTGAAACCCCACGGTCAACTATTCTGACTGAGGTTTCCCCTCAGTTTCACCAGGCGACTGCTGGAATGAAGAAAGCGAATCTTAACAAAGGCCCTGACTAAACTCGAATACTTCCTTGTATTTCAATATCACAATGGTAAAGTTTTGTAGATGTTAGATAGCAATATTATTCTAGAGTTATAATGACAGTCGTGATAGAATTCTAACAATCTAAAATGCAGTGGTTTATTATGCACTTCTGTGAAGTGTGGTCATTTAAGTAATCATTTAAAAACAAAAGTTAATGAAAAAAAAAAGAAACACTGGGTTTTAAAGTGGATCGTCCCCGAAAAAAAAAAATTGTTTTTTTGGGCTGAGCGTGTAATGTTACATATCTTATTAACTCTGGAATTTTCTAATACAAAGAATTCCTTCTACGTTATTTCTGCGTCCTCGTTGAAAATTCGATTTGTCTACTGAAGTACAGCTACGACATTTCCGTTACCACTGAAACCTAGTTGAAATTAGATTCTCTTGGTAGAATGTGGTATTAAGATAAACGGTATTACTGTTGCTTCAAGATTCATTGTTATCAATATTTTAATTCTTCTCTATTAAAAAAAGCGCTACTTTCACAAATATCTGTGGCACAATTACGTTAAGAACTTGAGGTGTTAGAACTATAAGCTCTATCAGTTTCGTCATTATCCCCTCGTATCGAAAATTGTAAAGCACTACAAAATATTGTATGATTTATCGCACGAAAAATTCCGTTCTATGGGTTGTATATATTCTATCATACGAGAGATAGTATGAGAAATTGTATCGTCTAAAGTGGCCTTTAGGTAATATGGCAGATTCCTTCATTAAGCTTAATTTTTTCCTTCGATCTAAATGAGATAGGCCTAAATTCGTCTGCCCCATGCATCTTGATACTATGTACAACTATTCAAATTAATTCGTGTATGTAATGTCAGACTTTTATACACTCTATTATTTAATATAAATATGTGTAACAGATTAATATATCAAGAGACTATGAAGAGTTGTTCAATGTCACAAGGTAAGATATTCATGTGTTCATTTATTCAACAGTAAATTTATTACAGGGATTCTGCCAGGATTTTTAGTTTGTAGGGTGTTAGTAGAGTTTTGCACGATTTCAATCGATATCGACAGTAACAAGTTGGGGTATGTGCTCGACAGTGTGGAGAGGTGACAGCCCCCCGTTGGGAGGGGGTTGGCAGAATCCTTGATTCTTTCATTGGGGTATTTAGTTCGTGTATCTTATGTATCATGATACTATGTGTCTTCCAAAAATGCATGTTCATATGTAAGATAATCATTAATCATGTATTCATTCATTCAGCATCGCTAGGGAGGCACGCATTTGACTTCTGCCGCTGAACGACTTGACTGAGATTTTTAGTATTTCATCACTTTCACCATACAAATGAGAGGAGGGTACCTACATAAAGTTCTTTGCGTCTTGGAACTTAATCTTCTTCTGAGAAAAATAGTCACCTTGGAATGAAGGTCAAGTCGCTTTTCTAGAATTCTTCCAAAAACTCAGATTTACCAAAAGATGGCACAGTGACTTGTAAAAGAATGACTGGTGACTTAGTCTTAATATGAATAGTCAATTTGTGAAAATGTGCGTTCTCCTTTACATGTAATTCTTTCCTAAAATAAAGCAGAATTTTAAATCCAAACCTGATAGGCAAGTAATTTCTCACTAGTATTATATTTATGTATACTACATTATTTTCACGGCATTAGGACCCTAAGAGTTAGTGATTTAAGTACAAGAAGTGTTTTATGTACTACAGTACTTGATTGAATTTATATTGACGACCTAAACAGACTGGTGATCTTTTAAGGTCGTGTGATCTGCACCTTTTTGAAACTTGAGCTCCAAATCACTCCGCTCAATGTACCCACACGGGACTCGAACTTGTGACCACTCTCACAAAGCGATCATGCTTACATCGCAGCCAACCTGTGGTCTGTTCATGCAGTATAATGTTGGTACTGTAATAATATATAAGGAATGCAGTAATATTTAGGAAGATAGATTACCCTCTGAACTAAACGTTTTTAAAAAATGTTAAGTGTAAAACACCTGTTAGTTCTATCATTGTAGTGTAATCAAATGACTATAAATATAACGAATGATCATTGGAGAATATGAATCATTCCGAAGAGGCTTCTACTTAGATATTACTTTTGAAATATGCAACTAGGAGTAATTAAATTTAAAGCTTCGGTATAAGGGTCCAGACAACATTCGGATCCAGAGGTTGAGCACTATCTTGAGGAGAGATGGTCGCAATGGAAGAATATTATTTCAATTGTTAATATATCAAGCTTACTTTCTAACTCATCTGTCCATTAAAACACCTGAAAATTTCCTGATATCCATTATTTCTCGTAGGTATGACTCTCTTATGGGGTTTATCACCTGTGGAGGTGTCACCCCCAAATTTCTCGAGAATCCCCAACTTTTTTTTCGTTCAAAAACTTATAGAAACAGTGGAAGACTCCACTTACACCCTCCCAATTTTGACTATACCCCCCAAACTAAATCCTGGCTGAATCACTGATTTCACTTCGAAGAAACTTAAAACAAGAGCTAAAATCGAATATTTCAACGTAGCAATGCTGCCCACGTTAAACTAACAATGAGGCTCACACGTGCCATGTGGACTTTGTGATGGACAAACCCCGTGTGCGTAGGATTTCTCGGGGTTCTCCCGTTTCCTCCCACTTTCTTTATTCCACCAATTCATCCCATCATCATTAATCCGCCCTGAGCCAAAGTCGCCTAAAGGCTTTAAAAATTCAACAATGAGCCTCACCAAGCACCACCTTTCCTCCTTGGGAAGGACACAAAAGCGACTGCAGCGCACAATTCACATGCTCAGGCTCTATAATCAACTCAACGAGTCCTGAAGCTTGATCTTCCAACGAATCGTAGCGTACAATGACAGCTTGTAGTTTCATGTCGTCTGTTTCGCAAGACTTAATTACAAATCACACGGCTCTCCACCTCAACGTTGCCTAACTACCGCTTAGACCTGCATGATGCGATCATTGGTGTCTGCCCGGAGTCACGTCTACAATAGTAAAGGACATGAACAGTTTTTTTTTCACTTCAAACCCTGTTTTTTGTTGTTTTTTTTTCTAACTTAAAACCACTTGTTCAAATTTTATTGTAGATCTTGCTTAAATGCATTTCTATTTTCCTCAGTAATGTAAAGTTTCTGATGGCTCGTTTTCACCTTCAACCGGATGGAGATCATGTCTAAAGGACAGGACCTAAAGTTTATAAAGTAAAACCCGAATAGCTGCGTATAATATGTAGGCCTACCCACTGCCCCACTGGTGTGGTAGTTATGGTCGCAGTCCTCGCATAATCAGCGGGAAGACAGCGTAGGTTGAGTGGTGATCACGCCGGCCATTTCGATTGAGGTTTTTCAAAGTTTTCCTCATCCCCATCAGCGGAATTCGATATTACCTTCAATAGAGTCCCCGCCCGCTACCTTCCAGATCCCTTCTCACGCAGCAATAGAAAGAAAGGTCCGTAACAATAAAGTACAGTAAAGGTGAGAATGTAAAGTTTCTGATCCAGGTCTACCATTACCTTCTCCCGGACTGATAACCTAAAAAGACAGGACTTACAGCCAAGGCCGGATCTATGATTTACTGGGCCTGGGCAAAGTATTTGTTCGTCTTTCTCATCTTATAACGGAAGTAACAATGAGCTCATATCGAAACCATGAAATTTCACGCAGAGGAAGGAAGTCCCACAGAAAGAACATACACAAAAAAATCAGCTGCTCTTTTGAACTAGAAATGTCGCTCACCACTGTCTGCAAGTGCACAATAATAAGTGCATTACCACCCCTTGTAAACTGCGTGTTAATGAGAAAAAGTGAATGACAACAACGTGGGTACATACTAGACCTAGGGGAAGTCGTATGGTAGGGTGGACCTTGACGGCGGCCATCTTGAATTCAGATCAAGTTTTTTTTAATAGGAATAGGGTAATGTGATACATGATTTTGAACTAGAATTTAATCGGAAAAAACAATGGTGACGTTAGTTTTAAGATACGCGCAGATGGTAAAATGTTACAGGCATATTAATTGTTTATGTTTCCGTTGTGCGCAAGTCCCTTACAATACAACGCCTTCTAAACTGCGTGTTAATGATAATAAGTCAATAACAGCATGGTCTTCGTCTTCTATGTCCAGCACAATCTCCGACGAGACGTTTGCACCAGTACGGTGCTTTTCTAGTAATCCAATTACATGCTACCCCATTTCTTTTTCGTGAGAGTTTGTTTCTGACGATGAAATCCCTTGCTCATGGAAATGACGCAATGCAAACTGGAGATTATTTACTGGATTCATATCAGCACACATTTTGACGGCCTGATTGACTACAGCTAATGATTCATATCAGGACTGCTGGAACGACCGGAGTAGTAAGAGACACACTTCCTCAGGCATATATACAGTGTTTTCCAAAAGTAATGCGACACTTTCTGCTCTTTTAAAATCCTCAAGGACAGAACATTACTCCGGCATATCCAGAGGGTCTCCAAAAAATAATGGAGAATAATTTAAGCTATATACAGTAATACCTTGAATGTATGTACTAATATTTTAATAGGAACATAGTATTTGTTTATATATACAAAGAATGCCATTACTTTTGTACAATAATATTAATTCATTATGAAATATATTAACAATTAATAACCGTGCTACATTTACATAGGATTTTCCCCATATCGTTACAGTACAAAGTACACATCCCTTGTTTTGCTATGTGATAGGGTATGCCGGACAATTGTTTAGTGTTTTATAATAAAACATAGTTTTACTATAAAAATGACAATCACATCCTATATGTAATGAATAGCCCAGAAAACACTATATCTTACTGCAAGTCTTAATTAAATACTAGTAATTACTTGTTCTCCAATCCTATTGCCTGTGTTCAATGAATAACAACACTAATGGCTGATAAGAAGTTACGATCCAGTTATTATTGTAAATTACTATACAGTTATGTCAATTCATTAGTGCAATATTTGTGAGTTAACAGCTTTGTACACTAATGAGAGTAATTCATTACCGTATTTATTTTTAAATAACATATTATTACGTTAAATTAGACCAGGAACATTGTTTGTAAATCAAACCATATGATGTAGTATGTATACTATACGGAAAATTTTAAGTTTTATTTGCTTATATTCTGTGAATATACTGATTTTCCGTTATAAACGAGGATATCGAACCGGTGTCGTCCTCACTGCGCGAAGCTATCCGCATAAGTCGGTGAATCATTATTCTAAACAATGTTCAAAAGATCCACACGGTAGATAACAATATGCATGTTTTTCTCTTGATCTGTTAGCCTCTTCTGTCATTTTACACACACACACACACACAGAGACAGACAAAACAAGAAACACGTAAGAAAGAAGATGGAAGCTTGTAATAATGACTAGGAAGTGTAATCATTTCTTTCTTCTTCTTCTTCCGAATTAAATTATGTACTTTCGTAGATAAGGAGACTTCTGCAGCACCTGTAATAATAAACGTGACAAAGTACGCACACTAATAACAAGCCGACATGCACAATGTTTGCTTCTCCCTCTCAATTTTTTGTAGTGAACAAGGGTCGTTAGGTAGAGACACACGCTACATATATAAAAGACATAATTATTTCAAAAGAAGTACTTGGGAGAAAAATGCTGAAAAATAGCTGACTGGAAATTTGTGTAGAAGATGAGAACGAATCAAGTCGCATTGACAACAAAATAAATGTTTTTCTTAAACTCGTGACTAACTTAACACACAAATTACGCATATGTTTTCCATTTTATTTTTCTCTTTTTGAACAGAGACGAATCATCACTGATAATAGAACAATTACACAGGACAAAAATATAGTTTGTTGGAGTAAGAAAGAAAACAGCGATGTGAATTGAATATTATCTCATTACGATAAATAAAAGTACAAGTGAACCAGAAAAGTACTTGCCGTTTTTCTGAAAAGTGACAAAAGACGTAAAAAAATAAGGAATATGACAAGATGGCTGAGTAAGATGAAACAAGACAGCGATATGAACCGAATATTATCTCATAAAAGTACAAGGGAACCAGAAAAGTACTTGTCGTTTTTCTGAAAAGAGAAAAAATAAGGAATATGACAAGATGGCTGACTAAGACCAAAGAAGACACATTGATCAATTAAATATTATGCGAGTAAAGGTGCAAGGTTACCAAAAAATCGGTTCCGTTTTTTCTGATAAGTGACAAAATATAAGGAATATGACAAGATGGGTGAGTTAGAAAAAAGAAGACACCTTGATGAATGCAATATGATCTAAATAATAAAAAATAATACAACAACTTTTCCCTTTTTAAAAAAAAAAAATTTGCCATCTACTGGTTGTATAGTTAAAGGGGGACACGTATGTGTTTGTACCTTTGAATACAACTATGTCAATAGTTGATAAACTACTAATTCTAAAATGGTTGCATTACTGTAGGGAATCTAATACAGAACGGAATAGGTTGTATAGTTGTGTTACAGACATATTTTGTAGACGTTTAGAATGTAACCAATGCTGAGATGTACCTATTCCTAACAGTGAACTCAGACGTACTCACACTCGAAGAGTCATTTCCTTGTATGCAACTTGTATCAGTAAGGTACATATATTTGTAGGATGTGGTAAGTATTGTCAGCATTACACTGGAAGAATAGGAAGTACAGCTCAACGAGGTGTTCAAATCACCGTTTTTGCTTACAAATTAAAACATGATATATCTTGAAAAATGAAGTCTAGTTGAACGTTATTGTTGATTATTAGAGACACGTGCTGGTCACCAGAGTTAATTTTTCTTTTGTACTTAAGCAGACTATTTGATATTTTTGGAACACGTTCATTAATGATATGAAATTTAAATATTTGTGCATTGCGTTTTTGAACAATACCACAAAATAATATGAAGACTGGATTTGTCACTAAGCTACAACAGCGTTGTAGTGTATCTTTTAGTCACCTATAGCGCAACGAACTGAATATTACTCCTACAATAGTAACTGAAGTACAAAGTTTTTCAAATATTGATTACTACGAAAGTAAGAACATTTTGTAGCACTATAACTCCTTTCTTTAGATTTTTCTTTAATAGTTTCAGTTTTAGGTATTTCATTGCACAGTTTAGTTTCATTAATATGTACAAAGTTCAATTGCGGGACCTTTTCGCTTTCAGTTTTTCTATCCTCTTGTTTTTATATTTCAAGATTATGGCCCTTACCAAAATTGTTTGGTCAATATCTCCACGGCTCCTCTCATATATTCTTCGGAGTATTCTTTTCTCCCAAATTTCACATGCCTTCTTACGTATTCTCTTCGGGATTCGGTATCGACAACAGAATATTGGGTTGTTGAAAATCATTCCCTCCTATATACTTTACTGAAGCCATATTTTTGTAAGTGCTCTTTTCTCGCTTTCTTTCCGTTGACGATAACTGATCATAATTTTCTTATTTCTCGATTCCTCTGACGCATACATTCACATCATTAGGATAGTTTACTTCTACACTCTTTGTTCCATAGGTTCTATTATAATACCTTATTTGCACACATCCATCATTCACCTCCTTCATGATACATGATTGCTTTTCCTTTTATGTATATTTGTATTTCATTACTGTCTCACCTCGTTCATTTACATTTATCCATTCAGTTTCGGTTACTGTGCTTTTCTCCACAACTTCAACATTGACTACTTTCACATTTATCTCCGTTATTAGGTAGATTTCGAAGAAAATATACCTATTGAGATTGGTACGATTTGAAAGTAGATATTTATATATATATATATTTATATATTAACACGCTAGCGGCCATAATTTTGAAGATATTTGAACCAAATTTTTATATGTTGTTTCTAGGCTTAATAGCTCGGTTAACTTCGTTAATGAGCAAAATCGGTCGCCATCTTGGATCCAAAATGGCCGCCGAACCCATTGTTGTATAGAATACACAGCCTAAACCGCTAGGGCTATTGAAATCAAATTTGGCATAAAGGTACAACATCACTTTTTGATTATGAAAATGTTACCTAATGAGTTCAAAGACGCCATCTTGGATCCAAAATGGCGGACCTAAAAATCCATTTTCCACACCGTTTGAGCTAGAGATACGAAATTTGGCATAAAGGTGCATTATGACGAGTAGCTTAGGGAAATATCACAACATTTGGGAAAAGTCGCCATCTTGGATCCAAAATGACCGCCCAAAATCCCATTTTGCACACCGTTTGAGCTGGATAAATGAAATTTTACTTGAAGTTGTACTATCACAAATAGGTCACGACAATATAAGAAAACTTTCAAAAGGTCGTCAACTTGGATCCAAAATGGCCGCCCCAAAAACCCAATTTCCAAATCATTGAAGGTAGAGAAACGAAATTTTCAATGAAGATGTATGACCAAGAGTAGGTTACAATAAATGGGGCAAATCTTCCCTTTGGGGGCGCAGCCAACCGTGGGAGGGTGCAGATGTACTCCGTGGTGGTGTAGTGCTGCAGGGAGATAAACTACCATGGAGGCGCATCCTCTCAAAAGCACTGAAGTTGGGGGTCGAGCCCCGGCTCCCAGCGAAACTTCGAAATCTACCTCAGCCTGTAGGCCTACCGAAAGGGATTTTTTCATTGAGGTCATTAGAAAGTTCTTCCCTATTAGCTTCAGTCTTCGACAGCAATGACTGCAAAATAGCATCCATTTTGACATCCAATTCAGCTTTTCGTTTCTCTTTCCTTCCTTTCTCTTTCCTCCTTTTCTTCTCTTTCTTTCTTTCCTTTTCTTCTCTTTCTTTTTTCTCTCTCTTAAGAAAATCCATAATCATATTCAGCATAGAGGGCATTCCTTGTTCACCTGCTGACACTTCATTGAACTCAGTCGAAATATCAGATAGTGAGTCCTGCTGTCGACGCGTGACGCACCTCGTAATATGTAGATTCATTGTATTCCCAGTAACGTCATCAGCTTCATCGTTCTTCCGCTTTACGTCATCCATATTTACTATTATATCGAGCCCCACGATGGGCGCCAATATGAAATGGTTAGGGATATCAACAATAATATTCTCTCCTCTATAAAGCGAGCTTTTAGTAAGCTGTCTTCAAGAACTTGGTTCGCTTCATAAGTGATCTCAGGGAATCCGTGGGCGAATAGAAGAGTAATAATAAGATGCCCCTTGTTACCCAGGACTTAGTACAGCGCTTGGGCGGGACGACACTTATTATGATAATGATAGCCTAAGGTGTTACACCTCAGAATCAGCAGCAGCGTCAGTCGTAATAAAAACCAGGTAATATAAAATATTCATATATCCAATATATTTCAGATATCTTGGGTATTCTGTCTTAGTAACCCAAACTCAGCAAGTCTATAACAATATCATATTATATACATTATGTGCATAAGATTCAGACATCGAATTATTAATTAAACTTTTCAGTAATGGCATCGATGTTTAAATAATAATAAAATAAAACCATAATCCATACGTAAAAAAGCAGCGTGAAAACATCAATTCATTAATGTTCTATCATTTAAAATTCCCGCAAGCATTTAATCACGACATCTACCGGTACTTGTTTATCAGAGTCTTCACTTCCAGACCGGTTCCAGTGCTGCCATCTATTACATAAAACTCGAACTCGGTGAAGCTTTCCATATAATACATACCAATTACACTGTAATAAGATTTTCGTGTATCCGTTGGAATGTTCTATTCTGTATATATTCTTGATTACGCACAATAAAAAATTCTTGTTCAATCAAAATGAAGTTTTTTTTATTTCCATTCCTCACAAACAACATCCAAATGAACCGTGTAAGAAGTCTTTTGTCCAAAGAATGACATACAGTTTGTCTACGTATTCTGTACTTGTAATCATTTACTTATATGTTTTCAGAAAGTTCTGGAGTATATGCTTGTTGTCTGGGTGTGTCTCTATAAATTTATCGTAGATTTCATTGGATATAGGCACATATGCTAAGGTTTCCACTACGTTCTGTTCCAAGGATTCCACCGACATGTGAACGCAGTGTTGAGTTCCAGAGTCAATGCGAATATGGTCAAAGCAAGCATGACAAATTAGCAGAACATTTGCTTTCTGCTAAAAGTCTGCTTAAGTACAAAATAAAAATTAAATCTAGTGACCAGCACCTGTCTCTAATGGTTAAAAAAATAACGTTCAACTAAACTTCATTTTTCAAGACATATCCTGTTTTAATTTTTAAGCAAAAACGGTGATTTGAACTCCACGTTGAGCTGTACTTCCTATTCTTCCAGTGTGATGCTGACAATACTTACGACATCCTACAAATATATGTACCTTACTGATACAAGTTGCATACAAGGAAACGACTCTTCGAGTATGAGTACGTCTGAGTTCACAGTCCAGTTGAACGTTATTTTTAACCATTAGAGACAGGTGTTGGTCACTAGAGTTATTTATTTTGTACTTAAGCAGACTTTATAATAATATTTGTGGAACACGTTCAGTAATGATATGAAATTAAAATACTTGTGCATTGCGTTTTTGAACAAAACCACAAAATAATATGGAAGACTGGATTTGTCACTATGCTACAACAGCGTTGTAGTGTATCTTTTAGTCACCTATAGAGCAACAAACTGAATATTACTCCTACAATAGTAACTGAAGTACAATTTTTTTCAAATATTGGTTACTACGAAAGTAAGAACATTTATAGATATAATCCAAGACTGTGAATGTCTTCCACAGAATCACAAGCAGCAACATCTTTGCTTGTAATATAGGTTAGGCATAATCAGGAATAACGTCATTTGTTCCCAGGTATTGGGAGAAAGTGAATAAATATTGTATTTGTCAAGTTGTATGTGTTATTGTTCTTGAAGGAACTCATTGAAATACAAATAATGACGTCAAGTACTACATGAAGTGAATTTTGATTCAAGTCTTGCGTTTGATAGTTTAACGTATTTTCAATTTTACGAGACACTTGTCATGAGACTGATAGGGACAAATTGTATTCTATATTGAAATTGGTCAATAAAGTACATAAAGACATTGAACGAGGATTCTTGGATGTTGTTTTCCAATGGTGGTCCTGTGTGAGTGTTCGACTCTTGAAGTCAAGCCTGCTTGCACAATGTATAGTATTCAAAAATGGAAAGCAAATGTTCCGCTAATTTGTCATGCTTGCTTTGACCACATTCGCATTGACTCTGGAACTCACGACTGCGTTCACATGTCGGTGGAATCCTTGGAACAGGACGTAGTGGAAACCTTAGTATATGTGCCTATATGCAATGAAATCTACGAGAAATTTATAGACACACACCCAGACAACGAGCATATACTCCAGAACTTTCTGAAAACATATAAATAAATTATTACAAGTACAGAATACGTAGACAAACTGTATGTCATTCTTTGGACAAAAGATTTCACGGTTCATTTGGATGTTTGTGAGGAATGGAAATAAAAAACGTCAGTTTGATTGAACAAGAAATTTTTTATTGTGCATGATCAAGAATATATACAGAGTAGAACATTCCAACGGATACACGAAAATCTTGTTATTGCCGTGTAATTCGTATGTATTATATGTAATTGAAGATATGGAAAGCTTCACCGAGTTCGAGTTTTATGCAATAGATGGCAGCACTGGAACCGGTCTGGAAGTGAAAACTCTGATAAAAAAAAGTATCGTTAGATGTGATTAAATGCTTGCGGGAATTTTAAATGATAGAACATTAATGAATTGATGTTTTCATGATGCTTTTTTACATAAGGATTATGGTTTTATTTTATTGTTATTATTTAAAGATCGATGCGATTACTGAAAATTTTAATAACTCGATGTCTGAATCTTATGCACATAATGTATATGATATGATATTGTTATAGACTTGCTGAGTTTGGGTTACTAAGACAGAATACCCAAGATATCTTAAATATATTGGATATATGAATATTTTACATTACCTGCTTTCTATTACGACTGACGCTGCTGCTGATTCTGAGGTGTAACACCTTAGGCTATCATTATCATAATAAGTGTCGTCCCGCCCAAGCGCTGTACTAAGTCCAGGGTAACAAGGGGCATCTTATTATTACTCTTCTATTCGCCCACGGATTCCCTGAGATCACTTATGAAGCGAACCAAGGCCTTAAAGACAGCTTACTTAAAGCTCGATATATAGAGGAGTATAGCTCAGGAAAAAAAAGAATACACAGAACAAAGATTTAATTACAGTTCACGATTAAACTATCGTAATATTGAACGAAACATCTATTTCATTAGGCAGGGACAAAGTGTTTTGTTCAATGGCTATTGTTGTCGGTATTACGCTTTGTTTCCATCTGCCTCCTGTTTCAGAGATATTTGAACCACCGATTGAATTTCTTGGTTATCTCACGCTGATCATAACAATCCTAAGAAAAAGAATACTTTGTTTACTCAAATCGGCAAGGCAACAAAGAGAAATGTTTAAAAATTTAGATAAAAACTTATGAGGTGTAGTTTTTTTATTATTATTATTAAAGATTTTTTTAAACTTTTCCTTCCTTTTACGCAACAATGGGCACATGCTAGTTGTCA
>JAGDQP010012778.1:0-43112 GCA_022664845.1 Lepisma saccharinum
ATTCCTATCTTTAACATCTTTTTTCTTACGGGGCCCCCAAATCGTCGATTTTGCCATAAACTCTTGTTCCTGTATAACATGCTTCTGGCAGTGCTGACGTTTTCTGGCGTGAAGAACTTGGCTCATGCACTGCCGTGCATGTTGATCCTTACCATAAAATAAATAGCTAGCTTGAGCATAACTTTGAAACACATATGGATAGATAGAAGGAAAATTATCCTTGACAACTGTGAGCATTGCTTGCCTGTCTATTTCATTGAAAGCATTTTTGAAGTCAAGCTTAAGGAAGGCTTTAGGCCTCTGGTGAGGGTATGAATAATATATGCGTGCGGTATGTGCAGCAGCTTCTGCTCCATATTGAATGCCTACTCCAAGTTGATGCGGAGAAAGGTGCTGAATTATCTGATTTTTAATTCTTCTCCGCATATAATTTTAGAAGAAAGTCTTCTCCATGTGTTCCCTATAGCGATTGGTCGAATGCCTCGACATTTCTTTTTCAGTGCTATAAGAGAAGCCCCGAAGAAAAATGGCCTTATTGCTATAGGCACTTCTCCTGATAAGATCATAGAAAGAAAATCACAAATAACCTTGGTAAGGCGATCTTTAGAGTCTTGAATATTATAAAGTATTAAATCTTTGAGGATTGAGCGACGCATGCTGTCTATCCCTTCAGCTGAACCAGTAGGGAATGATTTAAGTGTCTTAAGTAACTCGTTAGACGTAACTTTATTGACATCAATATTATGATCTATTAAGCTAGGAGGAGCAAATGCATAAGGGTGCGGAGGATACTTTTCTTTTAAGGCCCTGAAATGGTGGGGTCTGATGGAGCGAAGCTGTCTTCAGAAATTAGAAGTCTGACAGCACCATGTATGTCGCCATCAGAAAGTTTGTTCTCAATATGCTTTATCAAGACATCGTTGGATGATATGTTTACAGTTTTATTATGTTTGTATTTGTTGGGCATGACAGTCATTGGATTAGTTATATCATCATGAGAACTACTGGACCAAAGAATTATTGTCATTTGATTGTTGATAACATTTTGCCGATGTAGTGTCAGTGTGTATTTTAGTTTCAATACAAATACGTTCTTACTTTAGGGAGTAGGGTTGCCAACTCCAAATTGTTTAAAAACCGAATATTACGATTTATTTCAGTTTGAGAAGCGGGCAAAGAACTTGTTTGCGAAGTCTTTGGAGTTTTGAGGAGTGTCTTCCAATCAGGATATTGTACATACAACATATTAACAATATTTATTGCACTCACTTCACTATTATTTCAAACACTACCTTAGTTAAAGCAACATAATAAATTCAACAATACGCATAGTTTTTGTTATAATATCAAATGCTAGTTGTCTAAGAGACTTACAAACATTCATCTTTTGGAGGGCCTGAGAAAATACGGTAAAGGATACTCGAAAAGTCATCCAGATTAGGATATTGTATTTCCTCAGTACTATATTCGTATTCGTATAATGTAATCTAGCGCGGAAGAGGCTAAATATGCCCATCCAGTGCGTATTCGTTAAAATCTTGATGTTTATTTTATGCAGGCTAAAACATAACCTGTAAACAAAACTATTACTTATCACTGTTATAAGATTGTTGTTGCATTATTTCATCAGTAGATAATGTAAAAATAGGAGGCCATATTAAATGAGGAGAAAAACACAGATCCTGTGAAATATCATTGATAAGTTCTTGATGTTGTACCGTTGTATCAGAATTTTTGTAACGTTCTTTACTTGAAAACTGCTGGACAGTGCATTCTTGTGATTTATTTAAATTACAGTTAGTACGTATTGAAGAATCTTGAATTTGGGTTTTTCGGATTCAAATTACCGTACAAAATAATGTGGTTTAGTACGAAAGATAGCTGAACAAAAATATAGAGAAATACGTTTAGATTTATCACGAATTTACTATTTGGATGATTAATAGTTTACCTTTAATATGTATCCATCTAGGGTACATGTGATATCTAGGGAGTATGGGAAGATTAGGGAGTATGATAATACGTAAAAGGGAAAATGTACCACCATGTAGTAATACTTATTTCCAAAATCCAAACCAGGTAAAATAATAACGAAGGGAACGATACGAAAAACAGAAATCATTTAATTTTCATTTCTTTTGTAGGACGGCACCGCAGATTGAGAACAGTGTTGCAAAAGAAGAAGAGTGGAAATAAAACAACAATTAATCAAAATGGTGGCCTCAGATGTTCCATCTGTGGCTGATTTCTTTAAAGGGCGATGCATTCTCGTAACAGGAGGAACTGGATTTATGGGAAAAGTGCTTCTAGAGAAATTGTTGCGGTGCTGCTCTGACCTTGACACAATTTTCATTCTGGTGAGGCCGAAGAAAGGTTGTGAAGTAGCCACGCGCTTAGAAGACTTGACCAGCTCTCCAGTAAGTATTTTATTGCCGTCTGATCGTTAATGATCCTGCGCCGGTACATAATAATCCATCTTTATTCTAGTGGGCGCGGCATCGGCCTCAAGGGTCTCTCATAAAATTAACCATTGTGTATTGTCAAAGTATATTCTGTTAACAATAATGATTACAATAAATAATAATGCTAGTCGTTAATAACACAGTAGCTACATTAACAGAAGTGATAATATGCTCTCCGGTTGCAGTAATTTTAACAGAATACTAATACTATTAAAATAAACCTAATCGTTATAATTTCTACGATCAAGATACCGGAAGTTTTCTTAATCAGTATGTTGCGACAAGCTTAATGTCTTCTTCATCGTTACATATTTGGCTATAAACATAAAAAGTCATATATGCTTAAATTATATAACACATATTATAACTTATATAGTAAATTATAGTAAATTTGTAATTTAATTATATAAACTTTATTATTATTATTGTAATTTAATTGAAGCTACACAAAAATGTTTTATGAGATAAGTTTGCTTTAAATTTCACTTACCGTATTTCAAATACGACTGCGGCTACTGTTTTTTTTTTTCAATATTGAAAAATTACACGAAAGATGGAATGAAATGGACAAAGATTTATTATGTAAAATTTTGGATAATAAATTACAATCTACACGTATATTTGAGAGAAAGTGTGGACTATACCCTTGTACAGCACGAGAAAAATTCATGTTTGAAAACAATATGTAAAAATGATTTTCTACTACGTAGAATAATCAAACACTCTGGGAACAGAGTTTAAATCACAAAATGGATGTTAGTTACTCCACTATGTACAATGTAGTTAATTTTAAACTTTCTGTATGTATCTTAAAGGTTGTATTACTGTAAGACAAATATGAAATACTTTTTTTCTGACATAATGCTATATTAGGCTTTGTACGGCTGTTCATAGCATGTTTCTAAATAAACTATTACTATTATTATTTAATAATAATAATAATTCATATCCCTGCTTTATAAACATATATGCACTACCATGGCATACAATGTATTTAATACAAATAAAATGCTACTTGCTCTAATTAAAATAATAAATCTTGAATATGATAATATCTAATGATCTTATTAACTTCTCTTTAACATTTAAAATCCCTTTTCATTTAGGGCTGGAATCTGTTCTATTTTTGCTTTAATTAGACATATAGTGTATATTCAATGTCAGATCGTTTAATTAATACACGTTGAAAGACCTGAATGAGTGAAGCAGCTTTTTTATGAATTAAATTAATTTGTTGTTCGTTTCCTTGAGTAAGTATGAAATGAATATATTATTAATCAGAAGCTGCTGAAAACTTTATTATTTTGTTTTTATTTAGTAGAAAATTCATTCATTATTTTACGGCGACAGAAGATGGAAACATAATTAATTTTCGGTGACCTCTGGAATAATTCATAGCGTAACAAATTTAAAACTAAAAACCATCAATCTTAAAAACGAAAAATGAAAGTGTGCAGTGTGATTATCCCAAAAGATACTACGTTTTGTACAACGGTTTTACATTACAACGAACACACTTATTTGAAGAAGAAGAAAAACTTGATGCAAATTTCAACCTCGAAATGGAACTGCACTTCGGTAATGTTTTGAATCTTGTAAGAGCTTATACATTGTAATTTTGTTAAATGCTTACTCAGTAAAAAGTGCGTTCAGTAAATTACATACACATTTCAAACATTCAGTTTTGAACATTTTCTTTCTTTGTTTACGAATCGAGTATTACTTCTCAATAGAGTCAATCACATTTTTTAAACTGAATGTATTGTAATCTAAGGACTCACTTGTGCATAATATTCTACTCTGTGTTAGTGAATTTAAATTTTAAGAATATATTTATGAGCTTTATGCAAATACGGCACAGGCCACGATAGGGTGAGGGAGAGGATGTTGGAAGATAGTCGACCATGGCCTAATTTACAGGTATCATCACGGTATTTGCCTGGTGTAACTGAAAGAAAAACTTGATAATTGTGTATTGCCGGTAATTATGGTTATTTAGAGTCTGACGTATCATATAATATGTATGGTTTAAAGATGAATTTGTTTTAGAAACAAGTTAGTTCCGCAAGAATAAAATTTTCATGTCGATTGCGCATAAAATTATCGTTTTGTAAAACTATTTTCCTTTCCAGCTCTTTGATCAAGTCCGTGGTAAAGATCCTACTTTATTAAAGAAAATTGTAGGAGTCCAAGGCGATGTATTAGAAGAAAAATTAGGAATAAGTGTAGAGAATGAAGCTCTGTTAGCCAGTAAAGTATCTATAGTGTTCCATTGTGCTGCGAATGTTCGGTTCGACCAAAAGCTAAAAAATGCGGTCAACTTTAACACAAGAGGCACACTGCGACTACTTGAATTATGCAAGAAGATGAAAAAATTGGATGTAAGTAGCCATTTTGAGTTTTCATGTTAATTCTTTTCTCAAGTTTTATTTTCTTTCATACCAAAGAGTCAACCCATTAGATATAAAAAAGTGTTTATAAATATATGATTAAACTACTTAGCAATGCTTCAGGGAAAGGACTTGTAAATGAGATAGTAAACTCTTTGGTGAATCATGCCGCACTTGATCAAATTAGCAATGGAATGTAGAGGCATACTTCGTGTAATGTGGATATAATGTGGCTATAACTTTCTTGACACTCTGAATTCAAGAGAAGGAGGCCGAAACAATATCGTGCTAATATCAACTAACAAAAACTAAACAAAGACCATTTAATACGTTGTTTCAATATATTTGGAAATAGTACCTGCTTCTATGTCTTTACTCTTATAACTAAGTAATGAATATTTAATTGATAAATTTATCAGTAGGTGTCTCGCTTTTGAAGTAAACCTTCAACCAAACTTACAACTAATGTTGTAAAAAAAGTTCATTTTCTCTAAAACTTCCTTTTTCTTTTAGAAAATAAAAACTGCCATTTTTTCCTAAACTTTTTCTTCTTATCTGTCATATTTTCAACACTTTCTTGTACATTGCAACTTTATATTTAGCATTTGCAGAGAATTCTAAACATAAGTTGACGTTTAGACATTTCAAGATATTTTAGGTATTGCGTCTCTTTTGATACTATATTAAGCAGCCGTTTATAGTACATACTGATATAATTTTTAATCACCAGGAAGATTTCAAATTATATTACATAACAGTGAATGTTCCTGCTCAACTATCCAACATTATTTAACCCAAATGTTTCCAAATTTTGTTTTAATATCTTACGGTATTCATAGCTATTATTTTAAAGTTACGCTCGGTTTTACATTATTTTTTCTTGTGAATTTGAAGAGAGGTTTCACAGTGAGGGCTCCTTATCATAAAATAAATGTCTCTTCAAATGGAGGCTGTTTCACACTTGTAGTGCGGAAATTATATTTTGGATGTTAATAGTACACATTCAATTCCCATTGCATGATTAATTATTTTATATTGAATAAGCATGGTTTCAAGTAAGTAAAGCACCAAGTTTCTGGTTTATACGTATCACTTCATAGTTTTCTCAGCAAAGAGTAAATTACACTTTCTTCTTCTGTACGTCATACACCTGTAAACACACTCTGGAAAATGATAGGGATACTTAGCATGGCCACTCAGCGTGTTTCTGGGGATGTGTGTTTTTGTATACTCTTACTTCCTAGGGTCAATATATTGATAATTTTTCGATACTTTCCCTGGTATTCTTGAAGATGATATCAACGAACTAAAATAAATTAATGGAAGTTAATCCAAAACAAATATTTATTATGTAAAACCTACAAACGAAATAATTTATTTCGATGTTTCTCCGAAATTTTACAAATTTTATTATTGGAAAAGAAAGACAAGTAAACCGAATTTAGATAGAAACTAGTGACATGTAACGTTACAATTAGTTGTGTTGATGAACAACAGAACTCTATTCATTTTCGTACACCTTTCTTCAATTTCCATTCGCAACAACATTCATTCACGATTGCTGAAGACGTTTTTCGTCTGAGAAGTCAAGGATAAAAAAAGTGAAAACAAAGCTGATTGTCTTTGTTGCATAGGAAATACGAAGGTTTAAAGATTTATCTCTAGGAGCACATGCTCAATGAAAATCTTCGTTGCTAAAGAATTAACGGAGGTGGTTTGGCTCATTTGTATGCAGAAGGCGTCAGCTATAAACATAAATCTCACTTCATCCTATTTGGACAGACCAGTCATCAACATGTAAACCCGGAACGTATGTCTTACTGTTATTTATATCTGCACGAAAGTATATGAAAGTGGTCCTCAGCTATGTGCACGACAAGTGCATATTACATAAGATGCATGCATTGTCTCGTTGTAAAACATGTTGCTTTTTTATACAATCGCGGAATATTTATTTATTCTGATAACTGGTATTGAAGGCGTACGTTGACATTCTAGGTGCAGAAGGGAAAAACTGTAATATGAATAAATCCGATCTACACTGCAAAATTTACTGACGAAACCCTATGTTTCAAAATTGGACTAAAAGCAGTTCTATGTGTTACTTGCGCACCACATGAATAGGCTTTCGCATGATCAAATATTCAGGAAGAGTAAATAACAGAATGAAAATATGACAACACTGAAAAATAAGCTTATTTAAATATTTACTTGCAAGTTTGAAGGTACAATAGTTGTAACTTATAAGTAGAGACAGTAAATTTCGTGAATAAAGGTGTTTAGATTTCGTGACTGAAAATGTGTAAAAAATCGTGAGTACAAGGTAAAATCTCGTGAGTGCAGGAGTAAATTTCTTGAGTAGTTAAAAATAAATGTTTCCAAAGACGTTTTAAACGGTCTAGAAAGCCTCTAATATGCATGTTACTGACCACACTGCAGTCACTCAAGTGGACGCAGTTCCACCAACCGCGGACAGATGGCGTTGGGGCAGGCTCAGGACCTTTCGGTCTGTAACGCCCGTGGTTATTTTTATTATTATTAATGACGCTTTAAAACTTTGGAGTTTAGACAAACCTTGGACTAATACACGCCGCTAAAAACCTAGATGAAGTACATTTTGTTTGAAAAAATAATCATGTACTATCATTATTTATTGAAGTTTTTCATAGTGTTCTTCCACACTTGCAGAAACGAGTATCAGAATTTTTATAAACACATGTACGACTATGAAGAAATTTATTTCTTATTCATTCAGCCGAATTTTCATATGCATATGATAAAAACTGTTCCAAATTTGTCGTGGCCTCTTTGTGTGATTGTTGGCTAGGATATCTTGGAACAAAATCTCTCACAGTTTGCATTTGAAACTTTGTTTCACTCTTTCCGATAGCGAGATTTTTGGTGGCATATTACATGTGTTCGATTCGACTTGCTTCACAAAGCCTTTCACCGCGAAAATCACCAAACGCACACAACGAATGGGATTCTGATAATGTAGTTCATATTTTCCCAATAGATGTCAAACCATGTTCTCATAGTTTGTGCCATCTATGGAGAATAAGAAATACTACATTCTAACATTATCTGTGCTACGCGAATACGTTTTTAAATATAAATTATATTTTTTCAATTGTTCAGACATTATTTTCGTGAATGAATTAATAAAGAAATGTATAAATTCTTGAGTAGAGCTCAGAATTCGTGGTTGGAAACAAAACGTTCAAATTTCGCGAGTATTTACACGTTCTCTGCCTGTCAAACACGTTCTCTGCCTGTCAAGTATTATTTTAAAAGCTGAAGAAGAGGTCAATCTAAACTAAATCTGGAAGCAAGCATGTGTATTAGAAGTTTGTGATCAGCGCTTTGGATATTTCTAGGTATATGACAAGTTCTTGTTCATTTTCTAAAGCATGCGTGACCTGAGACAGTAGGGTAGCTAAGTTCGTTTCACAGGAAGCTTACGGGACAAATCCTGCTGGGAGGGATATAGATTGGGAGGACATGTTTTTTTAATCCTATCTGTGATCATTTTTTTTTTTTGGGTTACAAATTAGATCGAGGGCAGAAAGAAGAGAAATGGGTCTATATGAATTAGCACTTGATTTTTCACCTTTTTTTGTAAATCGGAGTGAGGTTAGCTTCTTTCCAGCAGTTCGGGAAATAACCCTCAGAAAAGAACCTATTGAAAAGAATGATAAGAGATGCAGATAATGGTTGGTTGGGATAGTTTCATCAGGAATTTGCAATTTATTTTGTCAGGTCCAAAGGCCCTGTAGGATTTTAGGGAGATCAAAAGGTGATATACTTCCGTAGGAGTTGTGTTTATATGGGCTAGGCAATGAGGAATTTTAGACTTTACATAAGGCAAAAATGGAAGATCTAAACCAGCATTAAAGTTGTCATAGGAGGATTCCTTAAACAGATCAACCCTTTTATTGAATGTAGCAGTACGTTAATTGTAAGAAACTAAAGATGATAGATCTGCATTATTGCTTATAAGAGACCAGAAACGTTTGGGATTGGTCACAGCTTGTGATGAAACAGATTCAATATAATTATTATAATCTCTGCGTAGGTGAGCTTAACATAATTTGCATTGCTGAGAGAAACCATTATGAATTTGACTATTGGCATACTGTTTACAGAAAGACCAAGCACGCTTCATGTTCTTGAGAGATAACTTTGTTTCCTGACTAAACCATATTGGAAACTGACCGGATTTCGCTTTCTTGACTGGAACATAGTCTGATAAGATCACGTTCGAGCACGCACAAAAGATATCGATGGAATCGACCATGTGTCCTGCTTTTAAAATCTCCCTTGATATTCTTTCTATTGCACTTGTCACCGCATCTCAGCTCGTTTTACTCAACAGAGGAATCGTTCGTTGAACTGAGCCCTGCCGCACACTAGGTGGTTCAGCTGCCGCGATTCAACCGCAGAAAAAAAATTAACCCATGCTTTCTTATGAAGCACCGCATACTTGGCGATTTGATCCCAGCGACAGGATTTACCCGCCGAGAGAAATGAAATGTCTGCGATTCCGACGGCGATTTGGGGAAGGAGGCTAAAAGTAAATCCATGTTTTATGAAGCACCGCACACTAAGCGGTTTAGTCGCGCAATTTTGAACAAGGTTGACAGTTGTTTACATTTCCGATCTCTTTCTGTCACGACATATGAGAAACTAAGCAAGGAAGATAAAAAAAAAAAAAAATCAGGCATATACTTATAATTTATCGTTGTTTTTAAAATGATTTAGAAATACTTCCCACAGTTTGATCAGTACCACACGGCAAAGATCTTTTGCTTCTGTTTGCTTCATTTTGTGATCAGGCGTCAGAACCGAGAAAGAATTATTAGCCTCGGGTAACAAAGCAAGCAAAGCCCTTTCTCTCTGTCTGTCTATCTGTGTTTGTATTGTCTGATACTGTATGGATGCATCAACATTTTATGCATAAACATTTTTACAATTTTATTTTTGGTTGTGGCTCGTTTTCGGACACAATGAAAACTATTTTGAGAATTATTTTTATTTAAATTATAAAGTAAAAATGAACTTCCGAGAAAACACGTCAATTCTAGGAAATTACATTAATTTGGGAAGGTCTTCTAATATACCTTCATTTATAGCTTAAGGGAATAAAATTCTTAGGTGTTAAGTAGAAAAGACTATTAAAAAAAACTATCTGGGTTAATTCTTAACTCGCCGTACAAGCAATTAAATTGCCCAAGGGTCAGTCTCTTCTTGTTTAAAGGTTGAACCCATTTGCTTGTCCGCCTTCGGAGCCTCCTTTGTAACTAATGCTATGCATAGCATTTGTATGGTGCTAACCATCTTGTTTCTGTCAACACTGACAGCGAAATGAACATGGAACAGGTGTACTATAAACCGAGCGACCAAATCGCTTAAACTAAAATGCACTGCGATTTGGTCGCGCGGTTGAATCGCGGCGGCTGAACCGCCTAGTGTGCGGCAGGGAGTGCCAGCGGCTAGATGGAGGAAATTGGAGCTTAATGTCCAACGACAGGAGGTCCGGTTTGTCAAAAAACATTTCTTCCTTGTGTTGTTTGTCGAGGCTGGAAGGAACTAAATCTAAGATAGATTTGCCCCTGGTTTGAAACGTGTTGGAATAAACCAAAACCTTGGGTGAAATGTTCAAAGAACTGTATCTATCAGGCAGATCTGTATAAACACCAGTAGTATTTGAATCCTAGCTTGTATATAAGTCATGATCTTCAGTGACTTATAAATCGCATTCTTTAATAGCAGAAAGAACAGAATTGAATGAACTACTTATACGTTTGTATCTTTGCTGGGGCTTCTGTAATAACAGCCTATACATTAAATTCAGAAGAGCAGAATAATTAATCTTCTTAGAATGTAAGGAGGGGTCACTGTTAGAGCGGAATTTTCAATCAAAAGGAGTGTTTTAAAAAAAACTTTCACTTCGGATAGAAACTGTGATCTTTCTAGATAGAATTCCGATACTTTATGGATATTTTTTTTCTTCAAATTTGAAAGAGCGATATTTCATATCTTTAGAGTGGTTTACAATGAGCGAGTTCTCACCTTTTAGAGTGGTTCACAATGTATCATTGCTACAAGTCAAGGTTGTTCTCCGCCATTCGAAGGTTATCGAAAGACCAAACCCCAAGCCATACTGCGAAAATTATCGCGTTTAGTTAAAAATGACAACAGAAAACCTAAACACTTTTCTCACTGACCAAAACATATCGGAAGACGTCAGGAGTAAGATATGTACGAGATTCGTACAAGAAATATTTGGACGTTGTTCTTAAGTACCTGATGAGACCAAAGAAACCATTCGAAGCCGTACTCTCACAGTTGGCTGGTTTGCTGAGAGGATAAGGCGTTGGATAATTGGTCCGAAGGTCGCGGGTTCAAATCCCACCGGATTCTTATTTATACTCTTTTTAATTCATACGTACATTATTTTTCTTTCTTAACTACTTATGAATAAATGCTCCTTTTTGCATCTATTTACATTTTCAACATTTTATTGCGTCTCTACATGCTCAGAAAATGACATTTTTATCTGAATATATAGAAATTCATCTATAAAAGCTTATGTCTACGCTCCCAGCGAAAAAAACTACTATTTATACAATTGTTTTCGAGCGGAAAATTCTCATCTTTCCGTCGATGAAAATCTGCTGCAAGAGGTGGTTCCTCTTTCCGTTTTCAAAAGGTGAAATATTCCACGCAAATCGAGCGGAATTCCGTTCTTTGAACTTAATGTCTATAAAAAATTTTGAATGTCTCCTTATATCTCTACCCATAATAGTTCACAGTTTGTTTCTAAGTCATATCGCATAACAGAAGAACGACACTCCCTCCTTGGAACCACAGTCCCTCTAGTAAAATGGTAGTTTTTAAGCGTCGGAAAAGCTTTCAGTAGACCACACCTCTGAAAATTCCAGAACATCGTAAGTCAATTATTTACAGTTATATATTTCAATAGTTGACAACTTATTACATAGGCTTTGCACATATTGGGAACAAATTTTAAATATACTACTATGACACACGGGATCTCTGCTCAAAGAAATGAAGGGAGGACCAGGGTTTAAATGAACATCTCTGGAGAAGAAGACACTGCGCACAATTTAGAGTAACTTTAGTGGTTGGAGATACTACAGAGCAACTAGGCTTAGAATGTGAACTAACAAGCGGAGTACAACCATTACACTTAAAGAGCACACGAGTTGCACAACCTGTCGGAGGAAAATATATCTTCTAAAACCGAATGGTCACATATATCCAATATTATGTTCGTCACTTGATGTCACCAAACAACAATTGATAACTGGCATACAAAAGAACACTGTACACAGAACAATAACACTTAGAAAGCGTTTTGTTTTAGTTTTCTCTTAATTCAGGGTAACATTTGCATAGAACAAACAGAAATGTAGGATCATTCTTATGAAAAAAAAAATATAAAACATACCTCCATATAATTCCCTACTTGATTCTGAAAGAAAATAAACTCGAACTGTTTTAAAGACTGTTAAGGAGCCAGGTTTCTTTGAAGTTAATTCGACATTTATGGAGAAGTTTCTTTCAAATTCGTCACTGAAGAAGAAAAGAGGAGTTATTTTGGTTTAAATTGTATTTAGACAATGACAGTGTTTTCACTTCATTTCTACAACATGATTCAAAAGCTGAAAATTACATAGCAATACCAAATATTCCCTATTTTTGTTTTTTAGGGAAGACTCTAGGTTTGAGGCTATGATACGTTGTTAGTATAGAATTGTATGAAAACTTATACATACATTCAGTGTCAGCACAGAACCAGCCTGAACTACTGTAATGGATCAGCTAGTATTTGGGGATGGAAATCGTATTGAGTATAATTGGGCAGAGTTATTTGGTAAAGATACTCAAGTTCTGATTTTTAAGATTACGTATAGGATTATGCTATTTTGCGTCCTATAGGCAAATCGTTATGTAGACGTGGTTGAGTAGGAATTTTATGCAAATCAGACCTAGCAACACCAAGAACAGTTGAGAGCTACTAGTCGTAACTTCCGTAATGAAAGATCATTTTGCTATGCAAGTTACTCCAGCTGTTGGTATAAGTAACCACATCATGCGCATCAGAATGCTGTATCAGAATAGACTGCGATGTTTGGTGTATTGGAAAGGAAGCTTCGTGCCCGAAGTTTGAATTCTGGATATTCTCTTACTGTCCTGTGATTCTGTTCTTGGTTTGCTTCAGACACTACGCCAAGAAAATTTTAGACTCGATGTTAGAACTCTAATACCGCATAGTTCCTTTCCATGGATCATTTAACTACGCTCAGTGGTCTTCTATTCGGAGTTTGGTAATCTAGAAAGCTTTTGAATCTGGATGTTTGTTTGTGAGGAAGACTTCAAGACCTTCCTTTGCAGTAGCAATATACCAAGGGCATTAACCAAACAGCAAACCTATAAATGAAGATGAAGAAGTGGTTGGTTTGTTAGATGACGATAATGTTCTTCAATAATCTTGTGAATACTATTTCACTTATTACGTTTCTGATTCATAAACTTTGATTTAACGACTTTGATCGCATTGCTATAATGTTACCTTTTATCAGTCCTTATGATTGCTCTGTGTAATATTATGTAGTGCATTGAACATAATATACACTTTAGTGTAATTGGTTGTTTCCACCTAATGATATGGTTTCTTGTATTATAATAGTTGAACAGTGCAAATAAATATTAGTTATTGGCCATGTCAACACTGATATGCTTTCCGAAATATCTAATAATATTACTTGAATGACCACAAAGTTTTATTACACAGTTTCGGCCGTCCCTAATATTTTATTTTCCTAGAGAAATCCAATTTCAATTTTCTCTCTTGTTTTAGGCCTTAGTTCATGTTTCTACCGCCTACAGTTTTTGTGATCAAGATGTGTTAGAAGAGAAAACGTACGTTCCATTATCGGATCCCTATGACGTCATTCATTGTGTCAATTGGATGGGTGAAGATATGTTAGAGTCCATTACACCAAAGTAAGTTTTATTATCTCATTACTTATTTTAGTTTATTTAAGCAAATTAAAGTGTTATTATTACGTTTAGGTGCTATATCGTGTAAAGGAAATTACAACGTATTTAGCTACGTTAAACGAACGCTTTTTTCAATGAGAAAATAAGCTAAAACATTTATGTTCTAAATCAGTTTGACATGAAACAAGCGACATGTACCCACATGTTAAATGGTTACAAAATGTGTATTTGTAACCTTACGAAAAAGAAAGGATTAACGTTGCATACGAAAGATTTTATATAACCGCAATTATATTTACAGCTGTGTGTTCTTTTGCAATTATAAAAGCAAACGAATGTTCGTCTTAAAAACTCGCAATGAAATTGTGTTATGAATTACCTTCACTATAAGATATTAACACATTGAAAAGGATACATGTACGCTATTTTTCAAAATATAAGATTGCAACTTATAATAACATTTTGTATTCTCATATATTACATTCAATTTTCTCATGTTTTGATTGATAATAATAAAGGTAAAATAAAATAATGGCTGAGCAAAGCACTACAATTTATTTTAAAAAAATAAAATTTTTGTAAACGTTTTCGCCGACTACCAAAACACTCGGCTTCCTCAGACACACTAAATCATATACACAACACAACCTTCAGTGAGACAGTTCCGTGGTTCCTGATTGACTCTTATCAAATTCACTTTTTGTAGTCGGTACGGGATTGGCTGGGAACTTCTGATAAGAGCCAATCAGGAACCACGGAACTATCTCACTGAAGGTTGTGCTGTGTATATGATTTAGTGTGTCTGAGGAAGCCGAGTGTTTTGGTAGTCGGCGAAAACGGTTACAAAAATTTTATTTTTTTAAAATAAATTGTAGTGCTTTGCTCAGCCATTATTTTATTTTACCTTTGGTAAATTAAAAGCAAAGCTTTCGTATTGAGAATATCATAGTTGATAATAATAATAATAATAATAATAATAATAATAATAATAATAATAATAATAATGGTTCTGATAATGATAGTTACTTTGTTATATTTTACTATATGCACTTGAAGTGTTGACACGAATTAAATGTTGTTTTTCGCAGTTTCGGAATATGCTATAATATGTAGTGAGTTTGGTGTTCAGTAGATGCTAGCAGGAGATTCAATCAATGTTGATGTTAAAACTTCAAGAGTACAATTTTTAGTATGTCATTTCCCTGGTAGACATTGCGTAAATGCATTGAGTAAAGCACCTTCATATTACGCAGTTAAGGATCATTATGTGGGAGTAACTATTTAGAATATTACTGATATAGATTTAGATTACGATTCATATACCAATTTAAATCCAATTAAAGTTGAATGTCAAAGTCAATATTAAATAGTAAAAGTGAACAGTAAATAAAAATGAAAAATGCCTTATTGTGGACTAAGTTTATTCTGGAAAGTTGTTATACCATCAAAGAATACTAAATCAGTAATGAAACTAAAACAAAGTGAGACATTTTGGTATGAAGAGGACTACGGAAACTATTCGTAAACATCTATACTGCAAGCATATGAAGAAACAGATTAAAGTCCATATCAACAATTCTACCAAATATATCGAGATTAAGCCAAATTTAAGATGAATAAAACATCAGTAATTGCATATAACTGCTAAACATCTATTGGAAATTATATCTATAGACTTAATTGGCAAGTTACCACATTCAGGAGGATATTCTTTTATTTTATCCATAGTGGATATCGTCAAGGTTTGTTCTGCTATATGCTCTGAGAAATGGGGACATTTTTTCACTGATCATTTATTTATTTATTTCACTGATCATTTATTTATTTATTTATTCAAAACATAACACAACAGGCAATATGCCTAATTACAGTGCTTGCGTGTACATGATAGTAATTACAAGATACAAGAAACAATCATATTACTTCACCTGCAGTTCTTTTAAATTCTTTGTAAGTCATTCCAAATATATCTACATTAACTTTAGGTTCAATTTTGTTGTAGAAAGCACTCATTCTCCAAATTACAAAAATTACAGGATTACTTCAAATATTATGGGTTGCCTTATAAGATACTAACAGATAATGGATCGCAACCTACAGCAAATAAATGGAAAGAATTTATGGCAAGGAATAATATAATACATATTAACTAGAGTATACCATCCACAAAGCAACCCTATCAAACGATAGAATCGAGAAATAGGTAGAGGATTACGTATACACTGTAACGAAGATCATACTAGATCAAATAACAACTTGCATGAGGTGGTATATTTTATGAATATTACAATATACGAACATCATAATTCTACTCCGCATGAAACATTTTTAAACTTGCCATGACTTTATCAGTCGGATATTGTATAATATTGATAATGAAGGTAATATTGAACAAGAACCTAAAATGAGAATACTGAGAAGGCAAATTAAAGCAAAACACTGTTCTGAAAATAAAGATGATATTCACATTAACAGTATGGTATATAGAAAAGTCCGTAAGTTAAGTTCTGCTGCAGAACAACAAATTTAAAAGCTCTTGAACTTATATGAAGACCCGTATTTGGTTCTTAAATTAGCTCATAATGTAGCCTCCTTGACATATTTTAATACTTATAAGCAAAGAATCTACAATCTTAGGAATTAGAAAACTTTCCGTTGTACTCCAGAGAAACAGGAAGGATTATTGAAAGATTTTCATAATAATTGTAATAATTTATCTATCGAATCAATGCAATCATATTCAGTAGTTAATAAAGCGACTTCTACAAACGTAGTGTCTACTTTACAAAAGCATTAACCAACTTTGGAAAGGAATTCATTAATCAAATTGACATCACGATAGCTAGTAAAAGACTATGGCAATATTATTAGACACTGGAGCTACTTGTTCACAAATGGATTATGATCTTTTCTTGCGAACTAAAGATCTTCATTCATCTACTAAAGTGGATACAGTGGATGCGGAAAACTCCACTCATAACTGCTAATGACAAGTTTGTTAACATTAAAGGTATTTTCTTTGCTAATATATGGACTAATAATCAGGACTATGTACTTACAGAATATATGTTAAATATTCTCCTTGTTTCGTTATACTTGGACAAAGTTTTTTGAAGTTTTTTTGATAAATTGTTTATTGACTATAAGCGTGACTACAAGAATCATGTTATTAAATTAATGAAATTAAACATCCAATACAATATCTTTTTGATTATAAATAAGTAACTATACAAAAAACCACCTCTGACAGGTAACTTATGAATATAAATAACAAAAGGATTATGAATTTGAAAGATATGAATGATGAATTTGATTATGAACTTTAAGATCAATGTTTTATTAATTTAACAAATCATTATGCAGTTGATTATCAACGAATTATGAATTTTATGAATACTTAATATTGCATCCATCATTTTATTAAATTTGAATGAAATATGAATTTTATATTTACATTTGTTTTTAAATAATTATTACATTTATTAATATATATATATATATATATATATATATATGAAAAACAAATTCATTTTTAAAACAGATTTCGGTAATAATATTCCTTGATTTACGTACAATAATATATGTTAAGACTTCAACGTTTTTACTAGCGGTATTAATCGTGTTATTATATTAATGTTTCACGCTCATAAAAGGACCCATTTTGCATTTCGTTTATTTAATTTATCCAAAGAGGGGCATATATGTAATGGACCTGTCGAGGAGACATGTCATTGTTTTACGCTGTTTTACTATTACGCAATGAATATTTTGATTGATAATGATGATGATGATTCACGTACTACGAAGGAGGTGGTATATTACACCATATCAACGAAGGAAAATCGTAATTAATAAAAAAAACATTTGTTGTGTAATTCCATATAATAATTTCAAACGTAGTTTGTAGAAAATGTCGAAAATCTTTCTGTCTGGTTCATAGTTTGCAATACTGTGGCGTGTGCTTTACGTATGTTGTTCATAATCACTAGAAAATGCAAAATACCCTATAACACTACGTATTTCCATTTGGAAGTTTTAAACGTTATACCAGGTTGACAGCCCGGTAACATGATATTTTCACTGTTGTTATCCACCACGTTGATAGAAACAAATTTTCGGGAACGAAATTTTAATTCACTGCGTCGTTTCTGATTTATTGAGAATTATTAATTAATTTTCTTCCCATTGTTAGGCATCGACTTTAGACTCTAAGTTGAAAACGCTGTGTCGCCAAAACGAAGCGAAATCGAACCCATATTTATAGGGACTTTTATTCTTATTTTCATGTGACAAACCGTCTCCGGAAATATTTGCCTATATAACTGCGACACCCTGTAGATTTGCTTCAACATTGTTTTAGTGCCTCATAATAGGTGTTATGTTTCTTTTAAGTTTAGCATTTGACAAAGTGTTAGTGAAAGAAAACGTTGTTTAACTACCTAATTTGAAAAGATAATAAATTAAATTAAATGAACTCAAACGGTGTTACTTAGTTGTGACAATGCAGCTGCAAACCTGACCATAGTTTACATATTGTAGTCTGTGTTTCCCATCTCTGCTTAAGTATGTAGTTTGTACGTAACGAATATAATGAAATTTATAGTCGCTCTGGCTCGCGTTTTTATATGAGTGGATGCCATAGTGAGTTACTTTAGACAGTGGAATTATTTCACATTGGAGTAGGCTTCTTTCAATCCATTGAATGATGTTTGAGCATGAGTATAGAGGCTTTGTACACACTTAGGAAATTGAGAAAGAATATACTGCTATTTAATGTTAATAAGTTGTAGTTACAACACGGTGTATTGAAATATTCTTGAGGTCTAATTCTATTGTTATTTTACTATTGTTGCAGGTTTATAGGGAAACTCCCAAACACTTATGCATATTCAAAATGCTTATCAGAAAAACTCATTTCAGATCACGGTGATTTCTTTCCCATAGTCATTGTTCGTCCTTCCATTGGTAAGTTGTACATTTAAGTTAAAATATTATACCACATTTTATACCCATACAGAATGATAGAACTAAAACATTTTTGGTATGTACAAGAAAAGAACTAAGCCTTGTTCGAAGGTCCTTTATTTACAAGCTGTCCAAACTGTTTGACTTGTGCCATGTAATCTAGTATAAAATTCTGTAATTTTGAAATTATCTTAAATTTCTGTTATTGCAATTCTAGTTATTGCTCACTTAGCTTTATCTGTATACAAGCTGTTAACATAGCAAATCCACATATATAAATCCCTAATAAATAATTATAAGGCAACAATTTGCAAATATTCATTGCATTTGCTTTCAAATAAAATATTGAATTGTGCGTTATCGCTTTAGAAGTAATGTCCAGTCGTTTTTGGTTAGTTCAAATCAGTCACTACAGAAGATTCTTAGGGAACAAAACTAACATAATTTGTATTACTTTTTTAGTTTTTATAATAGTAGTATTAACTTGATGGATTGAATTGTTTTAAACTTCCTTAAAGGAACTGATGAGCTTCTAAAGACGGTAAATTGGGCTCCGACACACTTCGTTGAATTGATTCAAGCCGGAACTGAACCTGTGACGACGCGCTCATAAAGTGAGCGCGTAGATCTTTCTCACTGCTCCAACTAAACTCAAAACGTGTCTATACAGAAAGAATACATTCAAATATGAAAATAAAAAGCATAACTTACAGTTGCTATTTACATAAACTATCGGGACGATGAGACTAAAGTTTATATGGAATTTTCAATAAATCTAGAAGACTCATGCTGTAAATAAAAAAATCCGAGTGGTAATAGAATCAAAATTTATTGTCCATCCTCCAGGTTTTTGTACTTGCACTGTAATTACTAGACATTCATTTTAGAGCTACCAGTCTTGCAGTGAATGAGGTGAATACTTTTACACATCCCAAGGCCCAGAAACAGCGGGAGTAAAATATTGTTGACCTTCAACTTTGTCTGCGAACCCAGTCACATTTTATTGAATGGACACTTCTGTTGATTATCATGATAAGAATTCCTGTTCCTAGAGAGCTGACACAGTAAAATAAATTTCACACTACAGTTTGATGTTTGTTACATAATTCCGTAAACTCTTTAGAAAATTTATCAAATTGCATCTTTATATGTTCTTGGTAACTTGTGAACTTGATGAATATGAATTTCTTCTTGTATTCGTTAAGAATTACACATAATTCAAGGCGCTCCAAGTGTTACGCATTTACTAGTTAAAATTCCTATTAGTTATATGGAAGAAAATACTCATCAGCAATAGGAAATAAAATTTATGTTTGTAATTTCTTCATCTTTGTTATACGTACCCCAGGAACAAAGTAATTGACGAGTGTACTTAAGCTTTCCAGACAGGAGTTAATACTGCAAAAAGATTTCAAGCGTTCATGATAAATGTTGCTTAGTTTTTAACAATACCAATTCCTTATATCATCTCGTATAACTAGCATTCAAAGGTATTAACACAAAAGCATGTAATATTTATTTATTTTGTTCAGTAACTGCAGCATGGAAGGAACCTCTTCCTGGATGGGTGGAAAATTTGAATGGTCCTACAGGACTTCTTGTGGGAGCAGGAAAGGGAGTGCTGCGATCGATGCACTGTAGAGAAGACTACTATGCAGATGTTGTTCCTGTAGACCTGTGCATAAATGCCATGATAGTAGCAGCTTGGAGAAGAGGGCTCAACAGGTATTTGCCACTTTCTTCAATAATGTTGTCTTGTCTTGTTAAAAATTAGATGTAAAAGGTAAATTTGATTTCCAGTCAGTGCAAAATATCATGAAAGTGTGTGATAATCCGGACATTTTACATTAGAAAGAGGAAATCATCTTAAATATGGCTACAATATTAACTGGATTTAAAAATGGGTAGTGAGTTTAACACATGATGTCTTAATGCCCATTAGCTGAGTGATCATGCTTATAGACTTGTAATCAAGAAATCGATTCCCGATGTAGACATATTACCAGGAAACGTTTCCTTACAAACAAGACATACATTCTCGTTTAGTTTGAAATGGAAACATGTGTTGGAAATAATATCAGAAACTGTCATGCTTCTCTTTCAGATGAGTAGAGAATTTTAGGTATCTCACTTTTTTACAAGAAAGGCTTCGTACACAAATAAGTATTATTTTCTCAAATACTTTCACAGTGTATAATTCAGAATCTACTTTGAATAGAATATTGTTTCCTTAAGACACCAGAAACTATAATATTTACCAGATAGTAATGTCGCTTCACCTTTCCCAGGAACCTTTAGCTCACCATTCATTAATTTTATTACACCACTCACATAAAGTTAATATGCGTACGAAATTAATAGAAGACGTGTCGTTATCTATCATAGCTTCGTCAAAAGTTCCACAAATGTTTATGAATATTAAATCACTTGACTTGGTCAATGTGGCGTACATTACCACTACTTATTAATAGATGTATGTAACCCTCTATCCTGCGGGTAGCAAATCAGACACTGATTGTGATTGTGAGTTAAATCTGGATGTAATCATTATTGTGTTTACTTGATGCTAAATGAAATAAATAATCCATTTTCCCATTGGAAGTGATTGTATACTATCTATTAAGGTTATTTGCTTTTGAACTAATTGATAGAGTTACAAATAAACTTTCAGTCCTTGTTAGGCGAATACAAACATCCGTTTACTTACACACAGATACTTCATCACTGGGCAGACGTCGCGGCTCGAGGTTCATTCTCGACGGCCATTCTAAGCAAACATTTTCCAGATCTTTCCTCAATCCCATCTGATGAATGACGGAGTACGTGGCCACTACCTTCTATTTATATTTCTGGGAAGAATGCTTGTCGAGATATGTTATCTCTCAGACGTAATGGTATCACAGAGGCCAGAAATGTATAGATTCGTGCTTTTAACAAACCTTTTCTTGTTATTGAAGTAAACATACTTTATAAATTCTATTCACACGACCATGGTCAGCAGATATTATTTTAACTAACATGCAGTGTAGAAGGTTACGCTAATTTATTCTTTAAAAAATGGTTTCTGTATGCTGTTTGGGAAAACGTATTAACCCACATAGCATGCCAGCTTGTAACAAGGTAGATAATCACTTGGTTTGAGCTTTTCAAACTTGATGTTGTGTTGAACTTGATAAATATGAAAAAAACTTTTTGGAACAAAGCGGTTTCTTTGAACACCATTGCTGCTGGTTGATGTATATTACCTAATTGAAGATTGTTAGAACAAACGGCTATGCGATGAGATTGTGAAACTTTCAATTATTTAAATTTTGTTTCGTTCCACTTTCACTGTCGTCTAAGTGCGCTGAAGTCTTATCACGTACCAGGACTGTTTCGCCGTAAGCTAATATTCGCCACGCGAATTCCCAACACTACAGACATCTTTTGTGACCTAATGAACTAGTATAAATAGCGCTTGGAAAGCGAACTAAGGCGAATGGTTTCATGGTGTAGGGGCTACAACATTAGATACGTTTGTCAGTGGTCCTCGGTTCGATGCCCATTCAGGACAACTATTTTTTAGAGTAGTACCATACATTATTTTTTTTTCTTTTGTCCTTTCAAGAATAACAAGGCTATTTTAACTTTGATTCTTGTAAACTAGTCTGCTTGATTCAACCTTACATTTTTAAACCTTTGTGTCTTGATTAGCTAAGCTTGCATTAAGTTGTCTTACTTGTCAAAGGAAGCTGGATTCACTTTTGAATTTAATTTTATTTATGGCCTTTAGGTATCTAAAATTTACTTTTGAGTCAGGTCAAAATTGCTGTGGGAAATATTTGCCTAGGATATGTAAAGGCGATTATTAATTTGCAGTACTTCGCTCAGCTAGTTCTGTTATCCAAATTTCGAGCACTCCTACTTTGTAAACGATTTAGTGAGTGTTGCAAATGCTTGCCTGGGAACAATTTTCTCCTTGAACCTGCGTGTGATCAAAATCATAAAAAGCCAAAGCAAACACAAAAGTCGAATTTAATGTTATCTTTCTTTTTTAAGGTGTAATAAGAAGCGAAGTATAGGCCTATACAGTGGTTACAGTGGTATCATGGCAGCATACTGTCAACTGATGATCTAAGAATGGCGGTTTTTCTCTCGTCATGAGCTTTCCTTTACTTAACGAGCGGAGAACTTCCTTAAACTTAATGATTTTCTGCAATATGACAGGTTAAAAAGAAAGTGCTGCTCTGAAAAATTGAGAATGAGAAGAAGGAAGTTTCAGTTTCGTCAAAGTGCAGCTTTGTCTTTCTTTTCCCTTTTAAATGTACTCACACCTTGCACAAATGTCTCCCAAGACGAGGAACGTGCTTTACGATCTTTCCACGAACGGAAAATTGATTCGTTTCGCAATCACAGCGAAGTAAATTGATGATCGCCTTATAAGAAGAGAAACACGCTTTCGCCCTGTCACTCAATTTTAAATGCTTTTTCTTTACCTGGCAACATGAAAAGAAACATGAAAAAAAAATATTAAGAAAATATAATCAAATCTTTAAACCATATAACGCACAATAGCATAAAGATTGAATCGCATAAAAAACAGATGTCTCGATGGAAATGATACTTGCTATATAAATAAATCACCGCCGTGAATAATCTGTCACGAAAGTTCTATCTGTACACTAAAACAAATGAATGTCCTTTTCCTCGCTACGAGTGGTATAAGTTTTGCGTAAGATAATAGCCCCACGTTGTTTTCCTCTAATGCACTCGAAGTAATAAAAAGTGAAAGTGAATGACTGATCTTTGCTTCTCGTAACAATTACAATTCTCTCCAGAGTTATTCAGTCTCTTCTTGTTATCTTAGCGATGCACATATAAAACTTTCCTCCTTCGTAATCTCCAATTGATGAGAACCGTCTATTTCTCTTAAACTGTTTGTCCTTTGACCGTCATAAAATGTATGTAATTTCTTTCAGGACCCTTAATGAAAAGCGAAGCAAGAGAACGTATGACATAACAGCTATTTTGAACAGAAGGTACAGAGATATTAATCACTGCCGTTTGCTTTGTAAATAACTCTATGAATTGTTTCAGACGTTAGCATGATCATAACAAATACATTATGCGTGTGATCAGCAAGTTACGTCACGCTCAGTGGCGTAACGTTCGGGCCTGCAATGCGGGCGGGCGGAGGGTAATCACCCATTTGTTAGCAAGAGATGTAGTTAACGACATTGCCCTTTCAACGTCACTGTGATTTTTAACAATTTAGGCTACTAAGGAAATCAACTTTTTTTTTCGTTCTTCTGGAAGATGCCAAAGAAGAATTATATGTTGCCACTCGTTATGCGAAAGATTCCGTTTTATCGGTGGAGTTGTCGGATTGACTTCATATTTGATATATAGACACCTCATGACCTCTAGAGTGTATATCCGGTGCAAGGTGGCGCTACGACCGAAAATTACAAAAATACTCAAATTCATTTTTTTTTAGCATTTTAGACATGATCACGCCCCTAAGTTGTTGTTAATAAGCGAGGTTATGCGGGGCCCCGGGCAAGTCAATTTCTTGGGGACATTTAATTTGGTATTAATTGTCAATTTAAATTTATCGTCAGTAGCAGTATACACTAACACTACTTGTGTTTGCTATATACAATTTTATAAAGGGGGCCCGGAGAAAAGTTTTGCGGGCGGGCCCGCACTCACTTCGTTACGATACTGGTCACGCATATTGTATATTAGAAACTGTGAAAGAAAAGCTAATTGTAACAGATCAAAAGTTTTATTTACGACATATGTTTTCTTGGAGAATTAATAAAATGGTTACTAAAATATTGGTTATCTATTTGGAATTGATCTGGGCATTGTGAACACTTGTCTGTCGGAACTTTATGGTTTGAAGTACTGCGGTAGTAGCGACACCCTGTACGACGTTTTCCAGAAGCATCTTAAATTCTTCTTGTACCTTCATTGAAATAATCAGCCTTTTCTTTCTTTAATTAATTTACAATATAGAACTAACGTATACAATTTATGGGCTGTGCAACTTTAGGAGTCACTTCATTATTATCATTTCTTTATGCAATCGTCGAGCACTATAATTAACCACTAGCTTGTTCTCTGACCACTAAACACCAAGCATTTATAGCGAACTTAAATAATTTAAATCGAGAGATAATAGATACGAAACTGATTTAATTAAATTTTTTTAAATCTTAAATATTTATTACGGAGAAAGGATTATTAGTGTGAGAAAACACAACTATTAAAGAAGTACTTACATGTACGTTTTGTGCTACGATAGTCCACCGTAAAGCAAAAACTTATTGCTTCAGTAAATCACGGGTATAAATGGAAATAATAACACATTCAATAGATGTTTGTATACACTGCTAAATTTTTAAGATTTTAAAAGCCTAAGCGATACAACCAATTTGCTGTAGGACTGTAGATGAAAGTTTAAGGTCTAAATGAGGCAAAGAGTTCTATAATTTATGAACTGTTTAAAGCAGCAAGCAGTTATGTGTGCATTCAGAGTATTAATGGAAATGTTAGTAATAGATCAGGGAACAAATCCAGATTAACGAGGGTTCACAGTTCCGATTCACCGTTCCACAACACTTTGAGCAGTGAACTGGATCTGTTAGGAACTACTAATCCTAAAAGAGAAGTTCGTAACTGTGTAATAAATGGTACACAAAAAATTAGGAAGTAACTTTAATGTATCAGAATCTAACTTTACCTAATAATAAACTTATTTCCTAATAGTAAACATAAAAATTGCATGCATTTTGTTTTTTAAAGTGTTTTTACAGAAGTAGTAAAATATCTGGTGTAGTAAAAAGTAATCCATTATTTTTGCATGACATTGAAGGCTTGACTTACCATAGTTAGAATGATCCGATTTAGGTCACATATGCGCCGTTTTGTTCGATAACGTGTTGCCATTTGGAAGGTAATATCATCATGCCTCTCTCATAGAAGCCATTGTCCCTATTGGGAAAAAATTGAGACAGTCGATTTTCACAAGCCTCTCTTGACGCGAATTTTGCACCAGCAAACGTGTTCGCCACGGACAGGAACAGATGGTAATTACTCGGTGCAAGGTCCGGACTATAAGGTGGATGCATAAGAACCTCCCAACCAAGCTCCCGGAGCTTCTGGCGAGTCGCTATCGATGTGTGTGGCCTGGCGTTGTCCTGGTGGAACACAATGCCTCTCCTATTGGCCAAAGCTGGGCGCTTCTGGGCGATTGCTGACTTCAGACGGTCCAATTGTTGACAGTATAGTTCCGAGTTAAGGGTTTGGCCGTAGGGGAGCAGCTCATAGTAGATAATTCCCTGTCAATCCCACCAAACACACAGCAAAACCTTCCTGGCCGTCATTCCTGGCTTGGGCACCGTTTGCGCCGGCGCACCGCGCTTCGACCACGACCGTTTTCGCGTAACGTTGTCGTAAGTAATCCACATTTCATCACCAGTCACCAACCGCTTCAGAAATGTGTCGCTTTTGTTGCGATTCAGCAGCGATTCACAGATGGAAATTCGGTCCATGAGGTTTCTTTGCGTTAACTCGTGTGGCACTCATACATCAAGCTTCTTTGTGTATCCAGCCTTATGCAAATGGTTCCACACGGCTTTTTGTGCAATGTTTAGCTCTTGGGCAATCGAAACAGTGCTTACATGACGGTCGGACGCGACAATGTCCATGATTTTATCGACACTTGGCCTTCCAGTGCGTGGAACATCTTTGACGTCAAAATTACCGGAACAGAATCGACGAAACCAAAATTGCGCGTGATTGACTGTTACAGTATCAGGAGCATAAACACTATTCACATTTGCAGCCGCCTGGCTTGCGGTTTCGCCTTTATCGAAGAAAAACTGTAAAATGTAGCGTATTTTCTCTTTGCTAGTGTCTATTTTGACGCGCGCTTACACAACACTGAGTCAACTCATCACAACTATCTGAACAGTGTTTGTAGTACGCAATCTCATCGTTTGAACGCCATCTCGTTGAACCCTATCGGACTTATACAACGCGAGATACAGATCACTGAAGCCATCTATTGGCAAAATAATGGGTTACCTTTTACTACACCAGATAATTTACAGTGCATAACGAAGTGGAAATAATTATAGATAAGTATATCAAACCAAACGTAAAACACAAAGATGTATAACGGAATTAATTAGAAATTTCTCATTAGGCTATTCCACTATTAAATGAATTCAGAATGTAGAGCACTGAAAAAGGAAAGTAATTAAACATATGAAGGGTACATGGGAAGAACAATCAAAGGCACATTTTTAAAATTCTGAGTAAATTACAAGCTCAAGCTTCAAATGCTGCCATTTACTTAAATTAATGTTTAGAAAATTTGTTTCAATATAGAAATGTTACATTGATACCTGTCTTTAAATTGTGTTCCAATAATTTCACCTAAAACTAGTAACTGTTGTTGAATTTTTCAACTATGCACGTTAATATAACTTTTTTTCCAACGATATAACAATCAAAGTGCACAGAAACAAGGAAAGAGTAATTAAAGTCCAGCATAACAATTGAACAAAATTTAATAGTAATGAGTTTATTAGCAACAATATTCTTGGTTGTGGCACGCCTGCATTGTTAAGGAAGAAAAGTAACACATCATTTGAACTGGATTTGGACTTTGATTGTTCTTTCCTTTAACCAGTGAACTTTGATTGTTCTTCATAAGGACTCTATATTTTTACGCTTCATGATTGATATTTTCAAGTTTAATACTTGTCAGCAAAGTAGTCTAGTTTCTCCCTTACAATACCCCACCGAAATCTCAATTTTTCGATTTTTTGGACTTTGATTGTTATTTCCGTGTACCATTCATATATGTTTTACCAGTTAATACTGCGTACAATTTCTTAAGTATTTATAAATCATTTCGATGCTTTTGTGAGTACGATTCTTCTAAATATTCTCAAGATGTATATGACTTCCGGATAACCAAGCATTTTAGCTAAATGAAGTGTTAACTGCGTATTTTATCCACTTATGCTGTCAATAGTATCACTGTTACTTAAGTGCAACTCATTGCCAGATTTGTCGCATGTAATATCACGATTTAAATGTTCACTTTCGATACAAAAAATGAAGTCATTTTTGTTACTGGACATCACAGAACAATACTTGTATTGAAACACCATACGTACCTATGAACCTCCATTTAGTTATCCTAGGTAATTATTGTTCGTGTTGCATTTTTCGTTAATAGTTGTTAATAATATCAGATAATTATAAATGGACTCGTTTCGTTTACGTTTCGATGCTATTATTCACTGGATGAAAGAAATTTACAATGAAAAACAACACATAATTATCGTAGCTTGTTAATTATTTGTTTTATAAATCACTTGTAAACAATAATAAATGCTTACGTTATTAAATTTGAATTAAAATAGTTTCGTTTAACAATTCAATTATTATTTTTAATAATTTTCCATTTGTGTTTATTGTGTTGTATAAATTTATCTTTATTGTTAATACTTTCCATAACAACACCAGAAAACAAACGATTCCAATTATTATTACAGTTAGTAACAGAAACTATAAAAATGAACCGTGTACGCGCTAAATTATAATAGAGTTCATTGCACAAAGTAAGTATCTGATCCCTTAAAGGTGCCCTACAATATACTGAGTTGTTTACAAGGCTATCACTGATTGTGCATGTGTAACAGGATTAATAGCAAAAAGTAGCTCAGAAACAGGAAAGTAATATGAGTAACAAGTACTCATAGAGGCTATAAATCATTTGGCCCAGAACCAGAACCAGTGTAGTGAAATCATAACTATGATAAGAAGTTGGATAAAAGACGGTAAAACAATTTCATTTCCATTACAGAAGTATCTCATAAAGTACAAGATATAGCTAAAATATCTTGTACAATTGAACTTTATGAGATATATAAAGTACAAGTATCTCATAAAAAGTTTAATAGAAATGAAGGGTGTCGGGTGCAACTAATGTGTGAAGGAAACATCTTTCCGATGTCTTCGCAACAACTACCTCAAGGAGATAAGTGAGACGGATGACAGCGAGAAAATACTGCGAATGAAAACAGAAGTGGTATATAACCTTGTAACTTTAGAATGTAGTAGAACAGAAGCAGAAAATAACCGTAATTGCAGTAGACAGTAGTCTACAACTGAAAGTAAGAAGAAAATGAAAAACAGCTATCCAGCAGAGTTGCTTAAGTTGTTGGATGGTATGAATCTCAGTCATTATATAGATCATACTAACTTCCAGAAGAATATAAAATACTAGAATGATTTGATAGAAGATTTCCTAAGTAGAGGCGCAGTGTGTGATGATAGACATTGAAAACGAGATAAAAACCGAAGTAACAAAGAAAGAATTAGCTCTGACTAGTGAAGATTCAGTGAACAGTACAACCATTTGATCTTCTAAAGAGAAGAAACAGAAGAAGAATGTAACAGATCACTTCCTTTATTAATTAAAAACAAAAACGAATCGTAAGTCATACAGATTCGGATATATTTTGGTTCAATCAGATTAGACATGTACTGTACTTAGGTGATTACATTTACGTAGGTTGTTAGATTACGTTGTGTTGATTTAATGCAACTAAGTTTCATGCAGTCTGATTAGGTTTGGTTGAAACGAAAATATTGTAAAGTGTTGTGGATTGTGCTATTGCATTAAACAACAAGCAACGTGCTCTTTGTTTATAAATAAATAGTAGTGCATAATATAAGTAAAAACACGTTCTACTACCAATAAACAAATGGTAGTAATAGTAGACGGAGAGAGCCAACTACACTCAACTAAAAATGGCCAAAAATGCAAACAACTAGGAACTGAAGAGTTAGCGTCGGATCGCAGCAAAAGCCACTATTTCACTTTTAGAAATAGTTATGTCAACCTTTTTTTATTCTTCCTGGTTCGATCCGCTACGGGATGAACCATTTTACCTTACCGGTCAGATCCGCAACGAGATGGGCCAACCTTTTCACCTCCTGATCCGCTACGGGATAGGTAAGAAACCCCTAAGTTTTTATTTGCTAAGGGATAGAACGTTTTTTCATTATGACCCCAGCCAGCTACGAGCAAGGGGCCTTCTTTTTTAGCCAGACAACAACCAGTTGTCTGGGCCAACGTCAATAGCAACACATAAAACCGTTTTAAAAAGTTTTAAAATCCTAATGTAGCTCAATAGCAAAGTTTTCATACTTTTGTACGGGAAAGTGAAGGGAGAAAAAACAAATTCCGGTCCTTTCATTTGCTCTACCTGTCTCTACCAAATAGCCAGTAACGACGCCAAACTCAGATATTCTGGGCATTGCGGTGGCAATGCCCGGTAATAAAATTTTCATTACGATATAAATAAATTAGACATCATGCGGTTCAGCTAGAAAAAAAGATTTACTGAACTAGCTAGTTAGATAGCATGCAATCATTGTTTTATCTGAGGTCTTAGATAACCTGAGATTTAGTATATTTATTATAACGTTTTTTATTAAAATATTGTAATCTCTTGTATTAAAGGTAAACAGGGAGAAGATTTTTGTAGATGAATATTTAAGGTCTTAATGATACACTGACCTATAGGACAACTAGGTAATATTCACACATTAATATGTCGTTGTCAAGATAAATAATATGAAATGTGAAATGGCTATACGTCCAGGAACGTAATAAATGGTATTCAACTTTGAAGTAAATGTGCAATATAACAGATTAATAAGAATTAGGAGGAAGTTCCCAACAATAATGGGGAGATATTATAATATACATTGATATAAATATAGTATATGGATATAGTTCTGTTATGCTTGGTGTTTGGCAGTTATCTTCTTAGTATCATCGCTGCAGTTTATCCTTACCACTCGTAGAGGATGACTTGTTACTTAGAATTCAACCATCTTTGGACATACACAATTAAACAACTACAGCAGAGTATAATGGTTACGTTTCTCAGATGCTTAAATAGTTGATTTTAATTTACTACAGTTTAAAGTACAGTACCTTTTTCCATATTTAACCTCAGCAATATCTTTTTTTAAACAGGTCCACTGAAATAATGGTTTACAACACAACACAATCTGGTGATAATCCCTTGACTTGGGGCGAAGTAATCAACACAGGACGAAGACATTTGTACGAAAATCCTCTGAGTGGTGCCATCTGGTTTCCTGATGGAAGCATAAAGAACAGTAAATTAGTTCATGTTCTGTGTGTAGCATTCTTTCACTTTCTACCTGCATATTTCATCGACTTGATAGTCACGCTTCTTGGAATAAAACCTTTGTAAGTATTAAAACTCACTAAGTACTAAAGCTTCAATCGAAGTTAATATATAATTCAATAAGGAAATGGCTAAACGTTTACGAAAGAGGAAGTTGTCCTTGTTGGAAACATCTTTTCAGTCAAAGAAACGATTTCAACAAGCTCCTGAAAGATCTTTATGTAATTACAATGAACAGAAAACATAACGTTTGAGTAAAATTTGTACTCTTCTGAAAAAATTGCAGATGCTATATATATTCGTAGTTCTCATTTTCTTTAAAAGAACCTTCTGCAAATTGTGAGGACTTCTTTACAACTATAAAGATATATTTTTTTTTAATTTCTACATATTTTATCTCCCTGCGTAAGGTGTTCAGGCATGAAACTTCAAATTCAAGATTGGTCTTAGTGTAACTTATTCCTTTTTTCATTTGTCAATATTTCTACGATTTTATCCCTAACTCTCTCTCTCTTTCTGTCCATAATTTTAGACATATCAGGAGTTTGAAACAAAATATGTCCACTGTCGAATAGCATCTGCTGTTAAAGTTTCTTGTAGACATCTTATTTTATTACTTTCATCTTTTCTTCCATGTTAGATGTCTGAAATTTAACTACAAAGCTGGAAGAAAGACTATACTGAGTTTAACAGTGCTAAACGGTAGAGTACATTATGAATAAGTGATTATGTCAATGGTCATCAACACAAGTTCCAATATTGAGTATGGTCCAACTTTGCGGTGCTGCAGTAGGACACTGAAAATCTCCTGGCACAAAAAGCACATAAAAACTTCACACAAATGAACTGTATACGAACTCATGTGAACTTTATGTGGACCTATTCAAAAAATTGTGAGTTTTAGTGCACTCAATGTGTCTTTTTAGTGGTTCTTACCTTTAGTGCATATTTTGCACCCATTAAGTTCATATTTACCAAAGTTTACAGTACATGGAGAACGTTTTCAAATCACTTTGAATACATTTGCCACTATTAAGTGAACTTTTTGCATGAATTGGGTATAAGCACACCAAACGTTCATATGTTATACACTAACAATGTGGTGCAGTTCACATTAATTTCACGAAAAATTCATATACTATACTATAAACGTGGTAAAACTAGAACATATTGTGAACTTTTTCGGGACATATTGTGCACTTTAAGTGTACTTTGATTTTCAGTGGAGGCATGTACTCATTCATACAGGGCCGTGAGGCACATTCCAATATTCTTCTTCCAAGTAACACTACGTTCTGCATAATATATTTGAGCGTCGAAGAATGCATTTCACAACCAGTTCACAAGGACATTGTTGTTAATATATTAAACAATTAGACAATTGAGAACTTCTGGGATATAATGGTTTTAACTAAAGTAATTAATATATTAAACAATTAGACAATCCACAGTTCATCGAAATCTAATCCACATTGTACTTCAGTAACTTATCTATTAGATTCTGATTCTTCAAAACTTTGAATTCGGTGTTGGTTTTGCTGATCTTCTGATTTAGTTGGTACGTTTAATTGCCTGCATCTAATCTTAAAAGGTCCTAACTTTCCACATTTTAAACATTTCTGTTTGTAGGATAGGCAATTACTCCTATCATGATTCCTAGCGCAGAAATGACACTTTGTTATTTGTTTAGTGCCTTTGATGTTACTATAGTTACGTCTTCTGTTTGCTCCCGTTCTTGTTAGCACATTTACTTCATTAGTATTGGTTTCTATATCTCGAAATAGAGTTGATAACAAATAACTGTCTTTCTCTACAGTTTCATGCTGCATTGTTATTGTTACTGCCTTCTCAAAATTCAAATCATCTATCGATAATAATCTTTTCCTGAGATTGTTATCTGTAATTCCAAAGATTATTTGATCAGTTAACACTTCCTCAAGGTACGTTCCGAATTTACATAATGCTGATTTTATTCTGAGAATACCTATATAGTCTTCCAATTGCCTTGGCTGTTGTACTTCCCGGTGAAACGCAAATCGCTCTGTTCTAAAATTATGTCGCGGGCGATATATCCTGAACAAGCATTTCTGGTAAATTATCAAAAGTTACATCTACGATTAGCTTAGGACTACATTCTTGTTGAAGCCTTTCAAATACTTGACTGTTTACAGCAACAAAGCTGTTCTTTTTTCCTCACCCTATTGTTCATGTACTTCGCAATGCAACACACAGCGTGATAGATAGCTTTCAATGTTGTCTTTTCTTACGTCAAAAGCTTGAAAGTTCATAGCGTAATTTCGGGAGAGTCGCCGCATACGGGATAAACTGCCCATCCCCCTTCGTTTTGGGAATAGTCAATAGAGTGCGCTCAAATGCAAAACGCAGTAGCGCAATATACGTGAGAGGAAAAATGAAGTGGTCGTGTGTGTGTGTTTCTTTTTACACATTGTACTACGCATTAACTCAGATAAGTCGAATATATTTCCTTCATAATTTTTCACCTTACAGTAAATTCGTTTTTGACGGTAAAGTACTATATTATTATGAGTTTTTGCGATTTGCAGCAACAGCATGGTCTTTTCAAGAAGTTGTCAGTCTAGTTTAGCCATCTTGATTCTCAAGGTCATTGACATACGAGGTGCGGCGTCTCACCCAAAGCATACGGGATAGATGCCGCCATGAAATCCGGTATACATGGCGCACTTTTCTCGTAAGGGACACACGCCGCACGGAATGAGGGGAGTTATGAAACATTGTTAGTGAAGGTATAAACAAAAAAATTATGGTGTCTATGAAAACTAAGTACACTTGTTTATGCGTTTGTTATTTTATCCCTATTTAACTAGTTGTTGTTATTTTAAAGAATAACTATGAAAATAGTAAAAATACATTTTCATCTTTATTTTTATGTTAGGCCTAACTGAAAATGCCGATTTGTTACAAAAGAAAAGCAGGAAACAGTGGGACCGAGGGACCGAGGGACCCAGAGAAGTTAAAAAAAAAGCAATTGCGAGGATATTTCGTAGTCTAAGTTCATTGATTAATTTTGCTTTTCGTTTTGTTTGCCTATTTTTTTGATTCTACTGAAACTGGTCTAAACTTACTTCCCCCTTACTTTTACTTTTACTTCTCCCTTACATTGTAACATTGTAGGTACTTTACAGTAGACATTAGACAAATAATAGAAACTAAAATATAAGGTAGGCCTGCATAGCTTAGTTTCCTCCCAACTTCCATATTGTGACAGGTGGTTTGCAGAAGGCAATTGGAACATCAGTCTGTGTAGAGAAATTATTTATAGTCTAGTTTTATGATATGCGGCCTATCACCCTTATAGGTGCGGCATGTCACCCGTAACATACGGGATAGACGCCGCGATGTAATGTTTTATAAAAAAAATCTAACATCTAAGTGATGGGTCATTAGACTACTAATTTTGGTGTGCTTGTCAGGAACATGACTGGTCACCATAATAATTAGGTATTTTTATTTTAAGTACATCATGGAGCTTAGAATAATCATTTAAAAATGTGCGCAAAGTCACCTTGATTTACTTTATTAGCCATAGCCATGTTTACTGTATGGATATTTTTCCTTAATTCCTTATTAATAGTACGCATAGATTCGATTCCACCCTCGTCGCCAAACTTGTTTTCTCTTTCTAATTAGTGAGAAAACTAAATGTTTACGTTTACTAGAACAATTACCCTCTATCTAAGAGGTAATCGATGCTCATAACATGTATTAGTGTTATTAAGTTTAAAATAAAAGACTGGTCGTAGGTGGCTTAGATTTAAGTTAATTTTAATTAAATTAATTTAACTAGCTTTACACATATACGTCTGATTAGCATAGAATCAGATCCAGTTAGATTAGGTTATGCACTTTCGGATTTCCCATTAGTTCCTAACTAAGCTCCATAATCCTGAAATAGCATTCGTGTAACTTCACATATAACAGTTTATACACAAGCAAGTAAACTACTCATGTAGATATATACATTAATATCATTGCAATAGCTCAATATACTTTGATACCGTTTCACCAGTAAAAATCGAATCAATATCACGCATAGTTAAATTTCATAATCCTTCACAGCAAGACGATATTCAGTGCTTAATTAGACCCTTTAACACATTTCACAAAGACACATTACCTTCATTACCTGTAGTATTTTGCTCCATACTACCTGATAATTAAGTAACATATCGTTTTAGTAGATATATTGCATAAATATAGATTTATCCCCATAAAAAATGTTGCTGTAAAACCTTCCATTTATATTTTAGTAGACAATAAGAGTTCTGTTTTAGTTCATTTGTTTCGTAAACAAACTCCTTTTAAAGTATAGGTACTAAAGTGAGAATACTTGTGTTTTATTCCTACAATCATGGATATTAAAGTGGTATTATTTACGATCACATCATAGATATTAAATTAAGAATATTTTCTGATTTCATAAACTTGCAACAACGTTTGTCCATTGATATTAAATTGTAATTGTCTTTTCTCATAACTATTAACGTATCATACTTTCCTGTCTATATGACAGTTTCTTTCATCTGATGTGCGAGGCTGGGGTTTAGAACCCGTTTATTTCCTTCTGCTGTTCCGATTAAATAAAATACTATATTTCAAATGCTTCTTTTATCTTCTAAATTTACTCTTCCTTTCCTTTTGTGTCAGTTGCAATATACCCGTTCGGGTAGTAAGCTGAATAAGGGAGCCTTATCAGGAAATCATTTTCTAAAAATCAGCCTACTACAAATTGGACTTTAAGGATTTCAAAATGGAAAACATAGAAAAGTTATAAGTAATGTTTAAAAGGTTTGAAATTACATTTTGAAAACATGAAATACAACCTAGTTCAATGTCAACGCTGCGGTGTGAACAATATTATGTTCTCTAATGCCCTGCGTATTTTCGTTTCCAGTATGGTGAGAATACAGAAAAGAATCAGCGGAGGGTTGGAAGTGTTGCAGTATTACACAACAAAAGAATGGAAGTTTGTGAATACTAAATTTCGTCAACTTAGTGAAAACTTGTCAGAAGATGATCAGTCTACTTTTTACATGGATGTTAATGACATTGATTGGGATCCTTACATAAAAAATTTAATTCTTGGTACAAGGCAGTATTGTTTGAAGGAGGATCCTAGTACCTTACCCAAAGCACGAAGACATCACAAGATGTGAGTATGATTTTTTTATTATAATCCACCAATGAATAATGAAGGGGATCAATGAGGATTGGCTTAAATAAAGTCTGAATGAAAATCTTCATTCTTGAAGAAAATTCAGTTGTTTGTGATTAAACGCAAAGATTTCGACATTTTCCTTGCAAAGTAATTTCCTATGTCATACCGGTTCAAAATTGTGCCTTTGACAATTTAGTTTCTGTTTGTTTTTTTTTTGTTTTAAATATTATTTGCTTAAGCAGTGTTTTTCGCTTATACAACTATGAACCTTGGTCCGCCATTGTATGTCTACGTATGAAGACCCCAGAAAAAGAACGTGCTTTTACAGGAGAGTGTTTTAAAGGTTCAGAATTAGAATAAAGATTTTCTTGTATCAGACGAACTATGCATGATGATAGATTTCATTCATAATAAACCTTCTTTAAAAATACCTTTCAAAGAGCAAACAAATGACATAATATGTCGGGAGTTATAAAAACTTCTCAAGTATTAAACGAAGGTGACAATTTAATGCTGTGGTAACTCCATGAATAACTTCAAGTTTTCTAGCGATATTTTAATATGTATGTCTGTTTTCCTTTCCAGACTTTATTGTATACACATTGCAACACAAGTGATATTTTACATCGGATTGTTGTGGCTGCTCTATTCGTGGTCTGGAACAGTCTTTGATGTTTTGGAGGAAATGTTTGATGTAATCACGAGTCATCTATCTTCCTTCCCAATAGTGCGAGTGATGGCGGAAACGGAGCAAGAGACTAATGTTTAAGTCAGAAATTCATTTCCTTTTATGAACGTCACTTTTCAACTTGTCCCTAGGTCATCACGTTGTTTAGTGAATGTACACCAGTGTTCGATTTGTTATAAATTAAGAATGTGGATCCTACAGCTAGTGGCTAATCGTAAGTTTTCACCTTCTACTTGTTTGCCCAGAAATACAAAGTTTTTTCCCCTGGTTGGGATGATATTCGGAATCAACAACCGGGGATAAAGTCCTCTGGCGCCAGGGAGAATACCCGGATCCTTTCCGGCAAATAGAATATTAGTGTGACTGAAAATAGAGTTAGATAACTTCAAATGTCATAGTTCGACGCCTGGGAATTGTATTGTCGTTTCTATGAAGATACGACAATACATTCCTCAGACGTTGCATGTATAAACCAAATCTATGTAATATAGTATCCACCTACCAGAGAAGGAACGCGTTAATAAATGTGTATTGATTGATTACTGTGTATTTCGATGTTCCTGCCATAATTTGGATATCTTTGTTTCAAAGATTTTCGTTAATAATAAGATATAATTTTATTCGTATTTTTGTGCGTCCTTTGTTTATGTGATATTTTTGGTTGCCATCATTTCTATATAACTTTGAAGTATCATTCTGTTGTGTAATAATAATTTTAAATAGACGTTTGTTGATTTGCGAGAGACATGAAGAGCAATTACTTTTGCCTCTTTAAGAAAACTGCAAATATAATCTGAAGGACCTTAATAAATTTACCAATTTTAGAGTTTAGCTCTTTTTCATCCCTCATTCTACAATATCTAGTTTAAACTATTAACGACATTGTACTTTGGTTTCATGTAGTTTAAAATTAAATTCGAGTAGTATTATATTGCATTGTGTTTCTAGTCTATTTTTGTCATAAAAGAAATGTTTGAAAAAAATGCTGAGTATCAGAGGTAAATCTTATTGTGAATGTTTATTAATATATTGTGTGTCGTACACCGTATGGAAATATCTTTGTATTTGTAATGAAATAATGTAGGAAGACACTTAATTTACCATACCCTTTAGATATAATTTCTTATATTCTAATATTTAGTTTTTAATTTTGTAATAACGAACTGTAATTTTGAGGCTTGTTTCAAAGACTGCAAGAAAATATAAATGAAATTTCAGTTAGCGAGTGGCAGCACGATTAACTAGGAGCTACCATCTATAACACACAAAACGTATTTGTCTCCATACGTTCCAAAAACCCTATGCAAATTTACCCCCAAATGTAGGTTTCACGCCATGGTGTACCGAATCACACACACTGGCTACAATATAGTGCGTAACGCTAAGCGGCAGAGATGCGAGAGCCACCGAAATAAATGTGATAAACAAGCAATTACGATATTAGGGGAAACACAATCTAGAAGACATGTAATGCATATAAACTATAATACTTTTGTATCCCTATTACTTACACATTCACTAACACCTTGGTTAATTATCTTATAGTACATATATTCCAATAGACGAATATTATAGTCTGAACTATATTCTCACTAATAAACTATGTTATTTTTTGTATTGAAATCCAAGATTTGCAGCTGCCCTAAAATATTCAAGGTTTTTATATAATAAATGGGAATTTTCCGTTGTTACTGTGCAAAGACCAACATAAAGTATTATTGAACACAAGCATGTGTTAGAAATAGACGAAACTGACACACCTGAATATCGGTACAATAAATTAATATGACGGTCAGAAAGAAATTTTGTATTTTAAGTGTGATTCTTCCAAAATTTCATTTTGTATACTTGCTACATTCTGGAAACAAGCTTCTGAATTGTATAACATTTTAATTTTAGAAAAACTAAGATATATATCATTTTGTATGTTCCACTTCTTATTTTTGAGTCAATTGAAATGTAAAACGTACTTCTGAATATAAGGTATAATTAAGAACTTATATTTAATTCAGTTTTGTGTTTAAAGACACAATACGCCTGAAGCAGAAAAGGCGGTCAATGTGAGTTTAAGTAACATGTTTGCACTCCATATAGTTTTTACCACTTTATATTACTCAATTAACACCTAGCTTGAACTTCTTACTACGAGTACGAATTTTGATAAATAAAGACTTTTTAATTTTTTTCACATATGATGATTTTTCTAGAGCTTATTGAACTAAAGAATTTTAGATAAATTTCTCGTTGTCCAAATCAATTGTTCCTGTCCTCACAGAGAGAAATGAAAGATCTTGTTGAAACAGTATTTTTGTACACCAGTATTAGTTAAGATAATCATGAAAATATACATTGTTAGCAATAAATTATGCTAGTGTATTTTGCTATGTTTGCAAAAATATGCTTTTTTATTTGAGAATTTTAATTTCGTTTTGGAGCAAAGATTTTTATATTGTTTTGTTAAAGTAATTGCTTGATAAAAGAATGAGACTTTTTTACGTAACGTTTACATAGAAAGAAAATCATTTATAAATTTTCAAGTCTAATATGTCTTATTATTTTATGAAAAGACCTTTCTTTGTATTGGATCTATATGTGGCATAAATAAAGTTTTATGAATTATACGTTCATTCGATTATTCATTAACATATTGTACCCATCACAGTGTCTTTCCTTATTTAAAATTGTAAAATTAAGATTCTAAAGAACTATAAAAATTTCCTTTCTTACATATTGTCAGAATACAAAATATAGTGTCAGCAGAAATTGAAAATATTAATAAACTAGGTGATTTGCCCGCACGCTGATGCGGGGTGAACAAAATATGTTAGCAGCAGTCATCGGGACTGTCACCAATACTCGCTTCGTAGCGGGCTGTGCCCGCAACTTGGGAAGTTTTAGAGGACGGTGCCCCTTTATCGTAACCATACTCTCTAGGGCGCTGCGTCCCCATGGTGCAGATATGTTCTCATATCCTCCCCGGGGGACTGCTCCCATAGATGTTTTGCTGATTAACCTGCCCGTTGGTGCGGGGTGAATAAAATATGTTGGGACTGCCATCACTTTTCGCTTCCTCGTGGTGAGCTATGCCCCCAACTTGGAGCGCTGCGCCCCCTTTATCGTAACCAGACTCTCGCGAGAACTGCGGCCCCATGGTGCATATCTGTTCACGTATCACACCGGAGTTTGTCCCATTCATTGTAACCTACTCGTGATGGTACAACTTCATACCAAATTTCGTTTCTCTAGCTCGAACGGTGTGGAAAATGTTTTTTGGATGGCCATTTTGAATCCAAGATGGCGACATTTTCAAAATGCAATAACAGTTTCTTAAAGTACTCTTTCTTGAAAATAGAGTTCTATGACAAATTTTGTATCTCTAGCTCAAACGGGGTGGAAAATGCTGTTTGGGCGGCCAATTTGAATCCAAGAAGGCGATTGATATAATAACTTCCCACACGGGTCCATTATCTGATCATGAGCGAAAAATCATTCCAATCGGTCAAGCCGTTTTGGCATAATGAAAGCAACAACATGGGCATATCCATTACATTTTTTCTTTAGTTCACAGTGGTTCGTGGTGTTCTCAAATCTTGCAACGTTAATTAAGCTCATTTTCCAACGTCATACAATGATGTAAATGTGCACAGCGGAAGTCTGGTGACAATACAATATTCTATTGTTACTTTCTTATATTTCTATATATTTTAATATTTTAAAGACATATTTTAATATTTCTTTAAATATTACTCAACTCATAAACGTTGTGGCGTTTGTTTGGTTGCAGAACACTATAGAATTTGGGTTAAATAATAATAGAAAACTTTTTAAAGACATACTTTTCTTCAACAATTTGTACTAAGAAGTTAAAAACTATTTGGTTTATGCATGACTAAAAGAAAAGCATGATGCGCTCTTATATGCACTTACTTTATAAATTCTTCAATTAGCGCGCCCAACGATTTTATTTTTAGTCATGCATAAACAAAATTATTTTTTACTTTCTAGTTCGAATTGATTAACAAAAATATATTGTTTAAAAGTTTTTTAATTATTTTTTTACATTCTTTTTATTAGTTCAAATTGGTTCGTGGTGTCCTCAAATCTTGCAACGTTAATTTAACTCATTTACCGACGTCATACAATGATTAAATTTTGCACAGCGGCGTAAGTCGGATGACAATACAATAATATTCTGTTGTTACTTTCATATATTTCTATATATTTATATATTTTAAAAGCATATTTAATATTTTTAATATGCACTTCTTTATCCTAAAATAAATACTTGCCTGCAATGATATTGGGTTTGCCTGGGTACAGAACACTTTAGGATTTGGGGCACAAAACATTAGCTTGAGAAAATATTTTAGAGTGGTCGAAGCCACAGTATAAAATCAGGTAAAATTATAAACATATTGAAACGAAATTAAAGGTAAAATTAGCCCCTTCAAATATACAAATAATTTTATCAAAATAAATCGATGTTGGTTAAAAGTGAAATGATTGTCTTCTTAAAAAGAATTATATCAGAGTTACATTCAGAAACAGGTAAAGCCATTGGAAAAATAATATAACAGAAGAACATTACAACTACGAGAATACATAGTCGATAGGGTTCTCATCAAACAAACAAAAACTTTCTCACCTGGAGGTTACAACAACACATTAAATAAAAAATTCAAAGACTTCTTCCTCTTCCTTTATATGGGAAAGTCACGATCTTAAAATACCAAAATAAAATAACAAAATTTATTGACTAATAATTTAGTTACGAAAGTATTTCCAGAATGTGACTACCAGACACAATTTAAATAGTTCTGTCCTTCCCATTCCTCTTTGACCTAAGACCTTCCCCAAATCCGGTTCCCAAACTCTCTTAACCTTGTTTTGAAATTACCCATCCTGTCATCTATTAGAACTTAAAGATTTTCGGAATCACATTAAGAAAGAGCTCTACAGACCATCAAGCTTATATAGCCTATCCTGAAAAGGACACGAAATTGGAAATCAATAAAAACAAATAGAACTTAGTATCGAGAGACCAATCTTGACTTCTCCATCTACCAGCTAACATCGTCAAGAGTCTTCGTTCATAGTTTCGTTACAAGTAAAAGTGTTCAGTTTGAAAGAGCCATTTTGACTTTGTGTTACAAATCGAACTTAAACTTCTGAGAGTTGAGATAGACATTTCGAATACAAACTTTAGTATACGCATCATTCATCGTAAGATGAAGAAAAGGAAAATACATTCTGTGTAAATTAGTAAGATTCGTCGTTTAACCGAGTGAAAATACTAAAGAGACATGGACTCGTATTTAAGTGATTATCTCGGTCTTCGTTCCGTGAAAAAGAAGATAGTGGTTTAAAACAGAGATATAGTATGGCTGTAACAACAGGTACGTGCAAGGGCCCTTTTCAGTTCAGTGACTCAAGACCACTCTAATCTAATTTAGTAGAAGACATCTTTTTCAGAGAATACTTTATTTGCTTATATTCAATAATCAATCAGTAGAATATTCCAAGTTTTTAATATTCCCTATTATCCATTATTATTCAATTATATCGTTGTTATTCATTATTAGTTCCTTATATTCAATAAACAGTAAAATACAGTTTATTTCCCGTTCTTTATCCAGAGCTGAAAAGCATCCTTAGTTAGTAAGAAAAGTGTTGTTTCTATGTGTATTATAGGTTACAGGTATGATTCTGATTTCACGTAAAATGTAAAAGAAGTGTACAATTCGTGATCTTGTTCGTAAGGATGATGGATGTTGGCCCTGATGAGTTGCGCCCGCCTTCCAACTAAAACACTATGAATGCCATAAAACGAGTAAGTATTGATCATGAAAATATGGCATTTGCAACTCAAAACTTGGTGCGGTCGACAGACAAACAATATATACGGACACTAAAATAACTGTAAAAAAAATGATTGAAAAACCTTTTTGAAGACATACTTTCATTTAAAAATTCATACTAAAAGTAAAAAAAAAAATATTTCCATGACTAAAAAGAAAAGCATGGGGCGCGCCAACTGAAGAATTTATAAAGTGATTGCGCATCCCATATGCTTTTCTTTTTATTCATGCTTCAAGAAAATTATATTGTACTTTCTAGTACGAATTGTTTAAGAAAAGTATGTCTTAA